>CM053749.1:52297597-52323657 GCA_028658305.1 Pachyuromys duprasi | reverse complement strand
TTTTTTTTTTTCCATTTCCAGCCACATTCCAGTCTTTGGACTACAAGAAGGACTAAAGGAAAGGCGGGAGGAGGCAGAAACCCAAGGCCTACGCAGTTACCCAGGGGACCGAGTGTGATTCGAACAGGGAATCTGTGTTCCTAAACTCATAAGGAGGCCAAATCTAAGGCCCTTTCTTACTGTACAGGTGACGTGCATGAGTGCCTGTGAGCAGCACACGGACAAAACCAAAAACTTTCTGCTTTCTTGAGAATTGTTTTAAAATTATTTTATTTTAATTAATTTCTCTGGATGCCATCTTTGAATTTCAATGACATCTCCAGAAACCATATTCAAAGTAGCTGTGGGAGCAGCCAATGAAAATGCTGTTTTACTGCTTGATCCTTTTCTTTGGAAGGTGGGGATAATAGCCAGCCAGAGAATTTGAAGGAGTACTGTCACACACTAAAATAGCCAGAGCCATTCACAGGCAGAAGAAAGGAAAAATCAAACCATTTCAGGGAAATCCACATTGGCAGTTGTTGCCTTCCATAATAGATAAACACATTAGCCAGGCTCTGGCTGTTAGAATAGAAAATCCAAAGTAAACAGCAGTTGTGGAGAGAAGCTTCAAATCGTGGGCTATGCCAACCTTCCTTCTGCCTAAAAGCCCATTACAGAAGCTTGACTACTGATTGTAAAATGATCTGTGGTTAAATGACACCCCCCAACTGTTTATGTACCAAACCAAACATGTTATTAGGTTACAGATACTAGTCTGTGTCTGTATATTGGTTGACAGAGGCCTCATAAATCAACCTATTATAAGACGAGGAATTTGGCTGAATTAAAAGCTTCAGCCAGAGCAAGGTGAGCACAGCCTCACGTTGGCCGTTCTCTGTTTCGTTGGGTGAGACGCCCTACTTCTCATACCACCCTCGAAGTTAATGTAGTTAGACTTCCATATTTCTTCCATAAGTTGAAGCAGCCTGCTTCCAGCCTTTAATACTTTCCACATTAACTAGAGTAATGTCTTTTAATATATGGCCTAAATACCATTGAGAGAAGGGAAGCTCCCATCACACTGAACTCTCTATCAAAGGTTCTGAAAGAAGGCAATGAGCAAAGCAGGGAGGCAAGAGACATCACACCCAGAAGAAGGAAGAAGTTGAGTGGCTGAGCACTGCATGTGGAGAAAACAGGAACACTAGAAAACTAACCAGCTAGGACCCCGATCCTGGAAATGCCTTCAATACATGTTAGTTCCCTGTGGAGTGCGCAGCAAGTCACTTCTCCCAAACTAGCCACAAAGATGGGTCACTTCTGAAAACCTGTCAGTGATTAGCATTCAGTTCTGTACAGTTTGTAATGTGTGTTACACATTACTAAATTTTATTTATGCATTTATTATGTATGACAATTTCATACATGCATACAATGAAATGTACCCATATGCACTCCCATTTCTCACCTTTTATCTTCATGTCTTTTCTTTTTTTTTTAAGTAACCCACAAAGTCCAATTAAACTTGCTGCTCATATGTGCCTGGGGGTAAGGCCAACCAGTGGAGCGAGGGAAGCCTAACAGTGAATACATCCTCAAATGAAAACGATCAACACTATTGCCAAAAGCTCTTCAGTAAGCCTAACATCACCTACCCTATCCTATTTATGCCACAAGTTTTGCTGGCCTAATAGTGTGCTGGTCACCACAGCTGCTGTGAGTTACGGACACAACGGCCCTGCCACATGCAGAAGGCCGCACTTCCCAGCACTCCTCCCACGCTCTGACATCCCATCAGCCTTGGCGGTGAGCTTAACACAGGAGTCCCACTCGGGGATGAGCACTCAGTCTCTCATTCTTAGGACTCTTCAGTCATCCATCTCTCCAGCGGCTGCTGCCCACTTGGAAAACAAGCGTCTCTGACCAACGCTGAGAGCAGCCAGGTCTGCTGGCACCGGGAGCTGAGGATGAGGAGCACGAGAAGAAAGTCTGGCTAAGAAATATTTCTATACAAAGAAGCTATTTGCTTTGCACAAAAACCTGTCAAGGAGGTGTCTTTGTATTCTACAGTCAAGGAGTCAAGGCCGGGTGAGGTTAATGGCAGCTTCAAATTTCTGTTTGATAAACACCCGGGTCGAAGTGGATCTGGGCCCTCTGAAGCCAGACCAAGCTTTGTGTGAGAGTGAGCTGGCTGCTTCTAGAGCCTCTTTCCAACAGTCTTCCAGGCTCTCTGGATATGGTCGGCGCTGATTTTTAAAAAGCAATAGGAGAAATCGATCGAATGCCTCACTTTTCAGGGCTGCATTAACTTTTTCAGGCCACTGGGGTGCAATTTACTAAATTACCTCTTCTAGAACACTAAATAGTACCCTAGTGGGTCAAAGAGTAAATGCACCTCTGAAAAGTGAGCCATTTATTCCCTTCCCTGTAGTGCCAGATGTAATAAGTCCCTTATGACAGAAATATCAACCTGCTTCCATTAGAAACCCAGGACACTGTCCTTCTTATACTAGATAAAGTGAGTGAGGGGAAGCTTCAGAAGTGGGGAATGGTGAGCTTCTCTCCTACGATCCTGCTCACCATCTTGTTGAAAACTCGACATGGACTTTTGTGAAAATACTTGTTTGCCATTCAGTGGAGACTTACTTTACTTGAGACCTCAAAACAACGAAAACTATTCGATCTGAGGTGTCAGAGGCAGAGATTCTGACTATTCTGATGGCTCTTTCACGCCTGTGTCTTAAAACAGCCGTGGCATCTACTGACTTATGCAGAAAGACATGTCACAGATGGCCTTCTATCTGTATGGAACCATAGACTACCTCTTCCCTAAAAACCAAAGCACACCTTCTAATCTCCAGGAGCCTGTGCATGTTTTGGATTGCACAGAGTTGTTCTCAGACAGTTTCACACTCACAAGCTATCTTAACAAAGCACAAGTTTTAAGTTTTCAGCACTGTTAGCCCCTCACTCTTCTGGAAGATGGCAATGCGTTGAAAACAAGACGTTTAATTTAAGAATCACCCGGCTTCTAATTAAACCGCCATAGGCAGCTGGTTGGATAAGTTTTAATCAGTTTCAATCACCTATTGATTGGTATACTGAAGCCTAAAAAATTAAAAGTAAAAGATGATTGGGGAATTGTCCCATCTCAGAACAACAGTAGAGGCCTCTGTAAATAACTCCTCTTTTAACCATCAGCTAAATGAACACTTCAATACCGCAGTACAAAGTCTTCTGCAAAATTACTTTAACTAACAAGCAGAAATTTATCAGCTTCAGCCAAAATCAATGCTGAAATCAATTTGAACACTGGTTGTGTCTAAAGGGGCTCATTGGCAATTTAGGGAAATTACACCATGTAAATGCCTGTGTTTTAATTGAACAGTTCCATCAACTAGGCTGTGATTGCTGTCCATTCATTTATTTACTTTCACTGCAGCTACCATTCTGCAAAGGAATGGCTTTTGTCAGGCTGGAGCGAGGCACTTTATCTTCATTTTGTGCACTTTTGTGCATAACAGACTTTGCAGAATGGACACATCATGACCAGGTCAAAATAAACCAGGAGAGACTCACTACCGCCCGGTGCCGCCTTCAAGCCAGCCAGGAGGAACGAGGGCGGGTAAGCCCCCCCACACCCCCCCAGCACTGGCACTGGCTGCTCCTTGGTGAGCACAGGAGACTTTTTTAATTATATATTAGTGACTTCTAACAACACATAAATTGTACAAGACTGTTCTCCTTGAAGAACTAGGTAACACTTTGCTCTACAGAGTCCTCAGAGATCAGTCAAGTCAAGGTCAGGGTCTCTAATCCATTTAAGACAACACATTTTCAAAGCCAGGTATGTGGAAGGAGGCAAAGGAGGGCGGACATGGCGGCGGCAGGAGCAGGGTAAACAAACTGCCTTCTAAAGCTCAGCAAACCTAAAACACTAACATGATTCCAGAAAAGACTAAATGCTCTCTAAGTCACGACAATCAAGAACCACTCTAGATAAAATTAGCAGGAAAATGACTAGGGATCAGAGGTCAGCATCAATGGAACTGACACAGGGTCCAACTGTTCCTTCAAAGGCTCAGGCTCCCAGGAAGGAGGAAGGATGGAGACAGTGGCCAGTTGGCCATCAGTATGATACATGAGCCTATGCAAAAAAAAAAGAAAAAAAAAGGGCAACAACCACGTGTGCAGCGGTAGCCCTGGGAAAGGCCAGCAGAACAGCAAACCCGTCAGCTGAAACACACTGATGCTCCGAGAGCCGAACCACATCTATTTTTAAGGAAAGGCACTGGGGAGCGAGTGAGACATAAGCCTGGGTTTGGGAGGTGAGCTGCTCTGAATCCTAAAGGAATCCATTTCCTCAGGCTGCAGTGTGTCTTCAGTCAAATGGTGGAGACTCGGCCATTTTACGCCCTGGTGACACTCACTTTGCAACCAAAAGTAAAACTACCCCTGGGCCCTGGCTGCACAGAGGCAGGCATGCTGCTGGTTGGCCCTTTCAGTCACTTACCCCAGATGACTCACTCTGCAAACATTCACTAAGAAGTACCTTTTTTTTTTTTTTTTAAGGTAAAAGGGAGAAGAAATAACTAGTGAATACAAATTTAATTCAGTGCACATGTTTGTAGTAGTCACTCTGAGATTGTTTTGCATGTATCGTTTTCAACCACAAAATAAAGTTTCATTTGTTATGATTTTTGTTGCTGAAACAGCCTAAAAACCTATCTTATTCATAGTTGTTAGCTAACTGTTCCAAAAACTTAATTATGGTTTAATCAAACCTTTACATTTACTCACTGAGTGCCCTGGTCCTTTCTGCTGCTACCGGCGGCAGCTGGGACAGGAACAGTGTGTTTGAGGGCGAGCATGCACGTATTTTCCAAATACAACCAAGCTGGTTAAACTGCAGTATTGATTGTGCCCGGAAGCAAGTTCTAATTTTGTCAGAACACTGTTTTCATTTTGTTATGTGAATTCACAAAACAAAACCATGCACTGTGCTCTGAGTGTAACACCAAATACTCTGCTTTCACGCAATAGACTCTGGCAAGGAAAACTGGAAATTTTATGGTCAATAGTATACAAAGTTGTACTGAGGGGACTGGAGAGATGGCTTAGCGGTTAGAGCACTGGCTGCTCTCCTAGAGGTCCTGAGTCCAATTCCCAATGGCTCACGACCATCTATAATGGGATTGCATGCAGGCAGAACATTGTATACATAATAAATAAATCTTTAAAAAAAGTCGTACTGAAAAGGAAATGGGCTTTGTACAAACAAAGCTACGTTAAGCTCAACACTTTCAACCTAGTCCCCTACTGCTACCCTGCCCCACTCAGTAACCTTTCCTCCAATCCTGTGTGAAGAGGCACAGCAGAGCCTGAGAATGTTTCAATCCAGAGAGCCAAAAAGTTAACAGGAATGTGGTCTCTACATCAAAATAGCTAACAACACAGCAAAGGAAAAAAAAAAAAAAACAGTAGCACAGAGTTACACACAATAATTGCCTTTTGGACTTTCCAGTGAATTATTTTCCAAAAAGGCAATTTAAGTAAATGCCCTAGATGCTGTGGTTTACAAATATTTACTTGTGTGATATTCCAACAAAAAGACTGTAGTTTTCTAGCATGTCAACAACTGCAAAATTTTGTAGTATGTCTTAGGAGTCAAGAAATGCAGCACTTCCATTTGTACAATCATATATTTAATCTAGGGATTTGATTACTAAATTCTACACTTTTGATAAATAAAGAGACCCTAAGGGTAGACTAGCAGACAGTCATGTTGTGCTAACTGTGGGCCAAGAAGTGCTTGTGCTAGCAATTACTAAAGAACTTCTAACATTAAGCCCTAGACATGGTTTACCACTGACATAGTAATATCTATTTCACATTAATAAAACATTTGCTTAAAAATAAAATTCAGATTTAAAAAAATAACATAGAGAGAAACCCTGGCTTGAGAAGCACCCCAGGCACTGGTCCAGATGTGAGAAGCCTTGAGCTGGAGTCTTGACCTCAGGCATTCCACATGCCGCTCACCCCTCCATGATCTTCCTCACTCGTAAAAAGCAGGAAACCATGGCCTCTTCAGCAGGTCTAAAGTCCTGGAATGCCCTGTCCCTGCCCATCTGTCCCTCTCCCAGAGATTTCTCTGCTCTAGCTACAGGAGCCTCGATGTAATACCCTGTGCTCATTACAGGGCTTTGGCTCCTTCTTTCTGGACGATTCTTCTCCTAGATTTTTTCATGACTATCCACCAGGTCTCAGCACAAATACCACTTCCTCCGGTTCCTCTTCTCCATACTTCACAGCAGCTTCAAGATTGATATCACTTTATTTTGGCATTTATTTCTTTGAGGACCTCTCTGTAGGATCCTACACTGTCCTCTGTGCTACTAGACTGCATGTGTCTAGAACAGTCCTGGCACACAGTGTCGCTCAGGAACTACTCGTTCAGTGAATAAATGAACATATAACAAGATAAAAAAACCCAGCAAAACCAAACAAATATGCACACAATGACTATAGTTGCGGGCCACCTTCAGAGCCCCTTTATTAGCTCTCTCAGGCTCAGCAGGGACCTATGTGGTCAGCTTATGTACACAGCTGAGGGACAGTTCTTTCCTCAGCAGTCCTAAGCAATGGCCATATCTTTCTGCTCATAGTAGGTGGCTCTAGAGCTACCCTACCATGGCTAGCACCTTGTATTTACCCCATGTAAAGACCCCGCCTCTACAGGTCAGTCCTAAAACCACTTGGTGCTTAATATAGACAAGCACCATGCCAGGCACTGCGAACACTGCAACCAAGATGACAAAGACATGAACGTCTTGCAGGGAAGATCACACCGTGGGGAGAAGATCAGGGAGAGAATGACTCTGGCAGACACTGGAGATAAGCAATTAGCCTTCAAAACAGGTGTATCAACAGCGGCTTCCATGGGTCCCTTTCACTTTCTCTAAACTGGGTGAAAGCCAATGCTTTCAAGTATCAGATTCTCCCTGAGGCTCTTCCTGATCTGTCCCTTATGCCCCAGGATTGGTAACCCACACATACAGATACATAGTCAACCTGAGATCCTGTATCACCTGTGGACAGAACTTCTGTCAGGACACGGGGCAGGAGGTCTAAAGAGGCCCACTTCTAGGCCCCCGTTACCTGCCCGGCTTTGTTCCTCTGAACTCATGTCTCTGCTAACTTAACACCAGGGAAAAAAAATCCCCTCATGAATGTCAAGAGCTGAGCTGGAGGCCTCCTGACGCAGCCAAAGAACAGTCTCCAGACAGGAGCAGCACCCTCTCACTGTCTGTTAACAGAGGTGCGCTCATGCAAGCTGGCACCTGCACACAGCACTGTTGCTGGGGACTGGAAATGTCTCTATAAACAGAGCACTTCATTAACATAAAATATTACACACAAGTCTTGCTATCTCAAAATTATTTTTCCCTGAAAGAGAATGTGTTAAAACATTTAGATTCAGCAAATTCTTACTTGAAATATTACCATAATGTATTGATTTTTACCAGACTCAATTGACTGAAAAGTTGTTTGTATAGCAATATTGGCCAAACCAATATAGTAGAACAATTTTGTTACCCATAGTAATCAAGTGCATTTCTGAAGTATAATTATGCTGTCATAAAAATAAAGCCAAGATACCCTTCTCTAAGCAATAAAACTATAGGGGCTATAAAACAGGAAGAATAAAAGGCTAAATAAATGAGATTTTTAAAAATGAAATTTAGTGTCTTTCAAAAACACCACTGCTTCCTCTTCCTTCCCTTAAGCTACGTTTAAGAAAAAAAAAAGATCAATACTTCAATCTCAATAAACTATTTCAATAATAGTTAATTCGCGTGGAAACATAGTCTGAAAGCCCCTGCTCAGCGACCTGGGACACCCTGTCATGTCGGTGAGATGCCAATAATCCATCATTGCCATAATGGATATGAGCACGTGTGCACAGAGGGGTGGGAGCGCCAAGGTGGGAAAGGTGTGGAGCGAGAAGCTTGGGCACAGGTCTGTCCTCCAGCTTCTGATCGATACGCTACCTGTCACTGCAGGAAACAAGCCCAGAACGGTAGTGCTGGGAGGGGAAGGGGGGAGCATACATAATTAATTTTATTTGACAAATACTCATTGATTTTCTGAAAACATTAATATCCCTGCTTGCCAAGTGATACCATAATGCAACCCAGCCATATGTAAGTATTTAATTTTACATTAGGATGGTGTCTTGTTGCTTGTTTAAAATATGATCTTGGCTGCAAAAAAAATGCTCTTCATTTTACTGAAAATTTAAGGTCAAGATAAATCAAATAAGTACCCTGGCTCTCAGGTCAATATCAAAACCATTTAAAAACTACTTTTAATATACCAGATACATGACGGGGAATATGAGGGAGCAGGTCAGTGCTTTCATTTGGTACCTGCAGGCTGGCTGGTGCCAGAGGAAGTCAAAGCTTCTGGGGTGCTATGTGGTTCTAAATGAGTAATCTCAGTAACAGTAGATGTCACTAGAACGGACCTCTACACCTCACTCAACAATGGATGCATTTAGGCAACTTTCCCACTATGGAGACTTCAGAGAATGGACACACACCATGAAAGACACCTCTAACCTACATTCTACGTCACTGGTTCTCAATCTTCCTCATGTTGAGGTGACCCCAACCATAAAATTATTTTCATTGCTACTTCATCGCTGCAATTTTGCTACTGGTCTGAATTGTAATGTAAGTATCTCCTATGTGGGATATCTGATATGTGACTCCTGAGAAAGGGTCATTTGGCCTTCAAATGGGTCACGATTCACAGGTTGAGAATCACTGCTCTACATGATTCCAATGTCACCGTGGACCACTTTCATCCATACAACCTGCTGCCAATCAACACAGTGCTCTTCGGCACACGACTGCATCCTCACCATCAAGGCCAGTTTTGTTATGTTTTTAAGAATCCTATGATTTTGAAGTATTCTGCCTATAAAATAGCAGTTAATTAGATAATTCATGCATTTTATGTAAATGCCCAACAGAAATTATGTGTTTTAGTAAGTAAATAACATTACTGCAATGATATGCTAGAATCCCGGCTTCTAAGCACACATTTATTTTAGTTGGTTTTTTAGTCAGATCACAGGGTTAAGAGATGACTTAGGAACTCATGATTTTTGCGACTCCCTCCAAGGACTATTCCCAGCCCAGTGCCTAATGAATATCACTTAAAATAAATGAAATAACAGAAAGCAACAGAAAGAGTAATTTGAGAATTACTCTTCTTCTTATTGTCTCTAGATAAAAATCTTAAATAACGATATATATTCAAACACCATCTGGGCAGAATATATGCTGCCTATTTTATCACTGAAAATTTTACCCAATATCCAAACTAGATTCTTCACTGTACTTCAGGAAGGAACTGAACATAAGAAATTCAGTACTAATTTCTATCACCTAGAGCCTGGAACTCATGATCAAAACATTAACAATCTAAGAGTTAGGTTAAAGAATCTGCATTAGGAAACAGACAGACAACTGGAAATGAGCCTCTGGTGACTCAGGTGACTGTTAGCTAAAGGCAGCCCAGTGTAATCCCAAGATCTCAGCACCCTCCACTTTTGAAGCGGGGGCTCCAGCAGCTCCAGCCAAAGCAGGGCCTGAGTGGCAGCTTTGGAACTGCAGGGGTATCCACAGCGACGACTACTGATCACTGTGATGTCAATGCCACACGCTATCCAAGACAAGGGGACAGGGACGAGTTAGCTGAGCCAGGAGATGTCGAATCATCAAAGTCTTAACACCTACAAGAAAACTAACCATTTACAAAGACATCCTTAGCCTGGAAGCCCTCTTCTCCATTCTTGGTGAGTGTTCTAAACCAATCATGCAGCCTCTGAGCTAAAGAGATAGGAAACCTTGAGTGAACCCCATTCCCATTCTTATTTCAGCCAAGAAGTACCACACATCCATTCAGCCCTTACCACCGCATGCTAGGAAATACAAAAGGACATAAAAGACACTGCCCGACCTTGAGAAACAGCACTGCCTAGGGGAAAAGCACAAAGAAAAAAAAGAAAGACAAGGAGCCCGGAGTTCTGGCTTGGCCAATGAAGGACTACACAAACTGGAGTCCCCTTACTAAGTAGCACGGCAGATTTACACCACACGAGCCATCCTGCGACAACCTAAAAACAAACTATGAGGCAAGAGGAGATACCATGAAGCTCTCAGAAAATCCTACTGCGATAATGTGATACAACAATGTCTTGTCCATGGGATAATTAGAAAATAGGAGAAAATGTAACATGCAGCACACTGACGACTTCTCCAAGTGAAGTCCAAATCTGATGCTGAGATTGTTTTAGAGATGTTTCTCAAAGTGAACTCCACAGCCATGAAGTGGTAGAAAATGAGGGTCTGAACAAAGCTTCTACTGCCAGTACTAGCATTACTGGCAGCCGCCATGGAAAAGTGCCCGTCACAGGGCTTGGCATTCTGTAGAGCATCTCATCTCAATGTGTAGCACTCTGAGAAGAGAGATACCCCACAGAATTCACACTTAGCGCCCTCATACTTAACTACAACACATACAGTCTGCTATATCTATAGGAGTTTTGAAGTACATTGAAAATCAGGAAATAAAACATGTCTTTCCTGTTGAAATTCTGTTTTTTGGAGATTTATGGTGCTTTGGGTAAGGAGTAATGAAAGTGAACCCACATTCTTTTCCCAAACTTGCCTTTTTGCTACAATGAGGCTATACTTCAGATGCCAATTTCTTTTATGACTCAAATTGGTAATATGAAAAATACCAACTAAAACCATGTGCTTAGGAAAACACTGAGAACAGCCCAGTTTAAGACAGGACACAGAAGCCACTCCCACCAGGCCCAGATGTCTAGGGCCAGCTTGGAATGATGAAAATGTGCCAACTATTAAATAATGACATACATCACTGGAAATTTACACCATCCCAACAAGCAAAGTAAAAAGCCTGAATATTAGACTTCTGATGTGTATATATTAGCTTTACTATACTTCCTAAGAAAAAAATTTAATTGACTCATTAGGCAGTTTTGTTACCAGTGAGTAGATTTTTCAATATTTCTTCATCTGGTTTATGTACAAACCCACAGTTTTTATAATAAACACTATTAAGATAAACCTAGTGTATGAGAAACCCAATCACAACACATGGAACAGTGTTCCTTAGAGACTTCTGTAAAGTAAACTCTGTGCTCTTGACGACGGTAGCACTGCTCTGTGAGAACGGAAAGCCAGGGTCACAAGGACAGCACACACTCAAGGCTGGAAACGAGGCACAATCATCCACCAGAGAGGTTGTGCACTTGGGTGTCTTTACACTCTCTTCTTATGAACCAGATACGGAGCAACTGCAGTGACACATGTCTGTATTCAGGGAGCTGAGGCAAGAGGGTTGCTTGAACCAGGGAATTCAGGACCAGGCTGGGCAATGTGGTAAGATCCAGTTTCAAAACATGATATACAAGTCACAGAACAGTACAGGCAACAAACTTTTATGAGAAACTGACTAATAAAGTACTCTGTCATCAGACACTGCCACTTCCCTTCTAGAAGCAACTGTTGTCCAAACAATAACCCTGAGACTCACGTGAGGGTAGATAATGGCAGCTAAATGAACCCTTAGGAACAGCTGACAATGGCATGCAGCTAAAGAAACTTGTGACACATACATTTTGAGATGTCCCTTAGACATGTCAGTCCCAATGAAGAGGTTTCTCGCCCAGCTTTGTTGCTAAAAACAAGCACAATGGTTAGCCCAGTGCAAGGGAATTTAGAAAGAGAGCTCCGCAAGACAAGAGCTCTGCAGGCGAGGGGCCGACGGCAGCTTTGGAATGGGAATGCACCAAACGCCACCAAACCGCACATTAAAAATGCTCACAACGCCAGGCATGCTGGTGCACACTCTTCATCCCAGCACGCAGAAGGCTGAGGCAGGTAGATCTCTGTGAGTTACAGGCCATCCTGGGCTACACAGTGAGACCTTGTCTCAAAAACACAAAATGTATAAAGTGGTTATGATGATAAATTTTATATTTTTGAAACAACAGTTTCATGTTGTAATCTTCCTTTGGGGAAATGGGCAAGTTATCTGTGTATCCCCATACACTCCCTTCTTTTTTATATTTGTATTACAATTACACAGACGATTAAAATTTTACCATCTGTACTGGAGGTGCGGCTCAGGAACCCTGGGTCCTGGGTTCAATTACAGTCACCAAAGCATATTTGTTTCTGACTCTCATTGCGGCAGGTCCTAATTTCAGACCAACAATTCACTTTATCAAATCATCCGTAGGAAAAATAATCTAAAAGATGAGCAAACATTCTATTCTTTTGTTTTATTTAAATTTTTTTTTTAGACACGGTCATACACTATAGCTTATGCTGGCAATTACCAGCATCAACTTACCTTTAAGCCCATGCTAACCGCAAACTCCTGACAATCCACCTGTCCCAGCATCTTGAGGACTAGGAGAGCTAAAGGTTTGTTTGTTTGGTTGGTTGGTTGGATGGATGGATGGATGGATGGATGGATGGATGGATGGATGGATGGATGGATGGATGGATGGTTAGTTAGCTGGTATAGAAACAGGGTTTCACTGTAACTCTGGCTGTCCTGGAACTTGTTCTGTAGACCAGGTTGGCCTAGAACTCACAGAGCTCAGTGACCTCTAGGTCCTGAGTGCTGGGATTGAAGGTATGCACATGATGCCAAGCCTGGCTTAAGTTCTTAACGAACTGTGTTTGGGGAGGCCTCACATCCTGATGCACCTGGGAGCCTGAATGATGAGATCAGACTTGAAGGACTTCCTCACTCCATGTCCACTGCCAAGGTGGCATCAACACACAAAGATGTGCTGGGATCATGACGACCCAATCAGAATACAAATTAATTCTTTTATAACCCCAATTATTCTTACTATTACAATATCTACGGTAAAAGCACAGTACAAGTGTGGGGCTGGTGTGTGTGGAGGAAAGCTCTGCTGCCCTGAGGGCTTTCTTACAGAGGATGGATTTGTTAATTCCTAGTAGAATATTTTTCATACACCGCTGCAGACTATTAAGTGCCACACATTACATTATGTAGTTTAAACTTTGCACTGCCGTGAGAGGGACTTCCCTATCGAGAGAACTGGTGTTTTTATGCTTAGCATTTTTAAATATGAAAATGAACACTCCTTTAGGGTAAGATCACTGCAGCTGGAACTTGGGAGTCTCCTAACTTAACATATTTATCAATGTGTGTAGAAATTCTCTGGGGCAAGTGGGGTGAGGACAGAGAGGGAAATACAACAGAAAGAAGGCTTTTTAATAACAGTGTCAACACAGGGCAGAGCAATGGTGTTCATAAAGTCTGGCTTCCACTGGGCATAACTGTAAACAGGCGAGGGACCAGCACAAGGTGAGAACAAGTTTCAAAAAAAATCACAATAAGTAACGGTGTTAAAGAGCAAAGAGAAACATGCGCTAAACTTCAGGCCAGTAAAAAGCCACACTTGCTAATGACAGACTAGCAACCACTCACCCAGGAGAGATGCAGACTCACAAATATTAAAAAGGCAATATAAATGCATTTTCAGGCAATTCCCGAGAACATAGAAGCTGCCTTGCAGAATTCTGGTGTCAAACATGGAAATAAAATCTAAGCAGTGGTGGTGGTGTAAGACCTTTGCCGTGAGGGACTTGGGTCCCTGGCAATTGGCAAAGTGAACAGAAAGTTTAAACAGAATGACTACTCACTTATAGACGGTGCCTCCGTTGCCATGACCAAGGGTGTCTCGATACCGTATGTCTTGTTCATTCATCTCCACAGGAAAAAAAGAAAAACAGAAAGGGTGTCATGCTGTGGATGGAAATGTCAAGGAAAGCAACTCTGCGCCATAAACAACAAGCGGCTGGGTCATTCCAAGTTCAGCTGCGAGAGCCAGAGGATCAATACAACATTTGCTGTCCAATTTATAAAAGACGATACCAAGGGACAAAGTGATGGAAAGTTTAATGACAATTTGTTTGCCTGGGTCATTTCATTAAAGTTTGATAAAAGGTGTCAAAATGGAATGATATAACATAGCTCAGAAGGGTCAGGCCAGAGATACGGGTAGAAAAACGATCTCCACCATGGCACTGAACTAATGCCAAGCGGTGACACACGGGACAAAGCTGAGCCTGGGATGATCTCTCTCTCTCTCTCTCTCTCTCTCTCTCTCTCTCTCTCTCTCTCTCTCTCTCTCACACACACACACACACACACACACACACACACACACACGGCCAGTAATCTATGCATGCTGTGTAAATAAACCAGTCCCTGAAAACCCCTCAGGTGACCCTATAATTAACATTGAACAAACTAACTGAATAATGTTTATCATTTTCCTAGAGTAGAAACAGTTTTTTTGTTTCTGTTTTGCAAATAATAAGTACATAGCAACAGCTGCGTAGAAATCATATTATGCCCACTGGTAAATGCCAAACCACATGCCTCCAGGGCACGCATAGAATGTGTGTGATATCAACTAATGCCACTCCT
The DNA here is from genome assembly GCA_028658305.1 of Pachyuromys duprasi. Lineage (NCBI taxonomy): Eukaryota > Metazoa > Chordata > Mammalia > Rodentia > Muridae > Pachyuromys > Pachyuromys duprasi. The sequence goes on along the minus strand of CM053749.1, from coordinate 52,309,092 downwards.
ATAACTTAATGTATAAGACAGCATGCATGTTTTCTAAGTTCTACAAAACTTACACCAAAAACACCACCCTTGTTTGTATTTGTGAATGGCAGTAAATTACATCAAACCTACAAAGTAATGTTTTCAAGTCTTTTAGGGACTTCCTAAATAATCATTTATCATATGTTTTTAAGGCTAGTCACACTCCACTTGATATATTCAGTAATTCTTTAGGCACCGATACTGTTGCATGAAAATTAACTGCCAACTTTATTCAGGAAGTAGATTTAATAAAGGTATTGTTTTCCACATAGCTAAAGCTCGGAGAAAGTAAGCCCTAAAAAAAAAAAAAAAAAAAATCAATTTCCTGGGAATTGCACTGCCTTCCATTGGGCAGAAAATGGATCGAGTTCTTAATTCAGTATCACGTGGAAAGTAATAGTTTGCTTTTGAGCCATTATTATAGTAAAGCTTTAAATATTTGCTGTGTTCTAAACTCCCACCAACTGAATAAAGCAAGGGCTTCATTTATGGAGGGAAATGGCTTTCTTGTCTGCATGTCTGCAGCTGATGCTCAGAGGGCTGTGATAACTGAGGGTGTGCTCTAAGTAACGGCGGCAGCTTCCTTGCAATTCTGCCAGTTCCTACAAGAGTATCAACACTCACGTGGAAGGCTCAATTCAGCACCAGATTTAATTGTTGTACCACCTGATTGATGCAATTTACAATAAGCTAATTGCTATATTTAAGGTCAGTTGAAAAAAAATACTGGCAGACAAGTCAGAAAAATTGCCAGCCACTTCCTATTTGAGGAAAATTCTGTTCTCCATGACCTTTAAACTACTAATGTAATAAAATGATATTTTACCCTGTAGAAAAGATGTGGCATGAAGGAAAGAAAGCCACATTACTCTGGACTTAAATGGTACCTTTTCCAACAGCATTAGGAGCAGCAGCCCAGGAAGGGGCCTGAGATGCTAAGGCAGCATGGCTGCCGTATGCTTCACTTTGATTGATGAAGGGTTCATAAACTGCAGTGTCTACCGGCAGGTACAAACCGCCACCAAGCCAATTCCCTGAGAGCATTCCTCTAGGTAATCTAAAGTGCCTCCAACAGACTAATTTGCACCATTACCTTGCCTAACAAGATACATTCTCACTCGAGGAAAGAGAAATTCCACTTGGTCAAGTCCACAAATTCCGACTTGGTGGCATTGGGGTCAAAGCATGATTGGAAGGTAAGCGTAGAGCACAGAGGGTCTACGTCCTGGGGGCTGACTTTTGTGACCCAGCCCTCCCCAGGGGCAAAGGGTAAGGTGTGGGTGTCTCTGGCCATTTACAACCACAATCACAGCTGGACGCTGAGAAGAGGAGTGGCCAGTATTCTCCCTTGTCAACCTCATTAGAAATAATGTAGGTTTACATCATCAGAGGACGGCTGAGCACATCATGACGGAAGTGCACATGAGTGAGTGCAAAAATATAAGACGAAATTAAGGAATTCTCCCAGATAATGAGGAAGATTATGTAAGATCATAAACGTAGAAGTGCTTCTAAACTGTAGGTTCTAAAAGAGTGCTACTGTAATAGACTACATAAACAAGAAATGAAAAAAAAAGTCTATGCTCTTTCAAGGTATGCATTCTAAACAATGAAAATTTTTTTGTTTGTTTTTGGTAATATTATGAAATACCAATGGCTGGAGAGGTGGCTCAGTGGTCAAGAACACTTTATGCTCTTACAGAGGACATGTTTCTGTTCCCAAACCCACACTGTGAGGCCCACATTTCCCTGTGACTCTAGTTTCAGAAGAATCTGATGCCTTCTTCTGGCCTCTGTGGGTACTACATGCAAATAGTATTACATACAGACAGGCAGGCACATACACATAAATAAAAATAAATAAAACTGGGCTGGAGAGATGGCTCAGAGGCTAAGAGCACTGGCTGTTCTTCCAAAGGTCCTGAGTTCAATTCCCAGCAACCACACGGTGGCTCACAACCATCTATAATGAGATCTGGTGCCCTCTTCTGGTGTGTAGGTGTACACAAAGGCAGAACATTGCATATACAATAAATAAATAAATAAATCTTAAAAAATGAAAATAAATAAATAGATAAATAAAACTGCCAGGCATGGTAGCATACTCCTTTAGTCCCAGCACTAGGAAGACAGAGGCAGGAGGATCACTATGAGTTTAAGGTCAGCCTGGTCTACATAGTGAGTCAGAGGGTACTCAGGGCTATATAATAAGAACCTGTCTCAATAAATAAATAATTTAATACATATGTACATATCTCTATCAGATTCCTTTTCTGTATGCTTATGAATTTTCTGTTTCATAGCATACAAATACTTCCTATGTTTTTAAGTATGAGCCTCATTTACTTGTTTTATGAGACAAGGTCTTGGGTCAAGTGATTCTTTTTTCCCCTTGGTCTCAGTCTCGTGAACTTGGGACTACATGTACATGGCTATCATAGTATACATGTACATGGCTATCATAGTACACCATACTGTAAAAATAAAGCTACTGAAGCAGAGCTCATAACTGAATTTTAAAAACATCTTTAAGATAAAACTATAAAAGGCAGCTCACAGCATTTTTGCCACTATACTTAGATAAGCACATTAAATCAAGTTTTCAAAATGAAGCATAGGGATTGTGTTCACTAAGAAATGAAGGTAAGATTTATAAATCTACAGAGTAATTTTATGTGACTATGATAGTTAGGACCAAGTATCATAAAAACCACAGTTTTATAACATTTTAAGACGATTTAACCCAATTTATTATACAAATTGTCAATAAGTACTCTAGTTCAACACTAGCCATCAGCAATCCATCTCTGGTGCAGGATGGGGACATGCTTTGTGCCAATGGTCACTGAGCACAGACAGGCAAACTACTGACCAAAAGGCAATTTTCAAAATAAATTTCAATTATTACTATTATTATTTACAATTTATTTACTCTGTACCCAGGTTGCAGCCCCCTCCCTCATCTCCTCCTGTTCCACCTTCCCTCCCTCTTAACCTCCTCCCCCATCCTCATCCCCTATTTCCTCCCCTACTATCTGACCCTAGCCTATCAGGTCTCATCAGGATTGCCTGGATTCTTTTCCTCTATGGGCTGGCTAGGTCACCCCACAAGCAGAAAGATATACATGGTATATACTAACTTATAAGCAGATAATAGCCATATAATAAAGGATAGACATACTAAAATCTACAGACCTGAAGAAACTAAGCAACAAGGAAGACCCTAGGGAAGATGTTTAATTCTCATTCAGAAGGCAAACAGGATGGACACCAGAAGCGGTAGAACAGAATAAAGAGGATAGGAGCCTATCACCGATGTCCTCTCAAAGACTCGACCCAGCATGGGATCAAAGCAGATGAGGAGATTCCCAGGCAAAGTTTGGGAAGAGCATAGGAAGAAGAGAGGGATAGAAGGACCAGGAGGGGACAAGATCTCTACAAGACGACCAACAAAGCCAAAAAATCTGGGCCCAGGGAGTCTTTCAGAGACTGATCAATCAATCAAGGTCCATTCAGGGAGATGACCTAGACCTCCTGCTCAGATGTAGCCCATTGGCAGCTCAGTCTCCATATGGGTTCCCTAGCAAGGGGAGAAAAGATCATCTTTGATATGAACTTGGTTGCCAGCTCTTTGATCAATTTCAATCATTTTTAAGAAAGGAAATTTAAAAAACAAAACATGTAGCTCCAGTGGTAGGGAGATGGCTGGTGAACGAAATGTTTGCTTTGTAAGCATGTGGACTTGAGGTCAGATCTTCAGCACCCACATGAAAACGGGGCATGGAGGCATATACCTACAACCCCAGATCTGGGGGCAGAGGCAGGTGGATCTCCAGAGTTTGCTAGCTAAATAGCAAGCTCTTGGTTCAGTGAGAGATCCTCTCTCAAAACATAAAATGGACAGCGAAAGGACACTTAAAGTCAGTCTTTGGCCTCCTTATGCGCACAAACATGCATGCACTAACACACACACACCACATAGATTTCAAATTGTAAAGATGTGACATTTGATAAAGATGCCAGTTTTTAATTACACTTGATTTTCCTTGTTTTAACTTTAAAATGTAAAAAGAAGCAAAACAACAGATGAATAACAGATGTGAGGGAAGAGGAAGAAAAAGCCACAGGCGCTACAAGTGCTACAGAGCTACAAACAAGAAAGCAAATGACTAGCAGACCTTCACGCTGCTTCAAAGAGAAGCAGGGCAGGAAAGACGCAGAGACAGCAGCCAGCACTAAGGTCAGGCAGGAAGGGGGTTTCTGCACTTCTGATTTACATTCAGTCTTTACAAGGTAACTGAGTGTGCCATTTAGAAGTGGTGACTCGTGTGTGTTGGCGCTCACTGGATTTTTACGGTGGATTCCTACCTCCCCAGGTTAGCGCTTTTCTAAAGGCATCAAATTTCTGGAAGCAACAAAGGTGTGGCAGGAAAGGCACCGGATGCAAGTGTGACTTCCCGTTGCTGCGCTGACCTGGGCTTACCAGGAGCAAGAAACACAGTCACTCTCTCTACAGAACCAAAAAGCAAAAGGAAGAGAAACTACTTTAGAGACACAGAGGTAAAAAGTCACAGATCTGTGGAGTGACAACTGGCTGTCTTATAAAATCCTCTGAATTGACCCTCTGGACTCTTTCCAGTCAGTTTAAAACGCATGGCCAGCATTTGACAGACAATGCCACGATTGACTCTGAGGGAAGAAAACATACCCCAAAAGATAGCAGAGCAAGTCTGATTCATAGCTCTCAATAAAACAGAATCCACATATCTTTTGCTTTATTTATTAAGCTGGAATCTTCCATCATAATGTGGTAACAGAAAAAAACAAAAACAGAAACAGCTTCGTCCCAAAGACTAAAGGTAAACTTTTAAGTGGTTCTTGATTTAACATATTAATGAAATTAATGGGGACAATGAAAGGGAATTTAATTATGGATTAAGCAAAAAATATGTCCTTTGTTTATTGTCTGCCTGTGTTAAAGAGAATAAGTATGTATCTCTTATAAATCATTAAAATAAAAATGCTCAATTAATTCTATTTTATATGGAAAGGCCTGATAGAACAAAGTCCTAGCACGAGACCTTCGCTTCACAAATCGAAGCAATAATGGTTTCAGAAGGCGTCACACTCTATGAGCAGACAATTGGGGAGATTTAGTAAATCCCACTTTATAGAGCAGAGACTAATCGGAAAACACAAGCCAGTCAAATGTTTCTTATGAACTGTTGACACTCTATCAATGCTGAATCAATTGGTGGCATTTACTCTGAGTGACAGAAAAGAAATAAATATTTATATCACATAACCTATATCAATGAACCCAAGCAGAAAGCTATTTCTAACGTGTCAATATTTGATTATCTTGAAGAATCATGTCCCTTTCTGTTAATGATTAATATGAATTCCTTATGAAATCTAAGTGGAGGCTAGTGGGAAGGCAAATCATTATTAATGCTTGAGAGCTTAAACCACTAAAATAAAACTAGCACTAAAATGAAATCAACTGTTCAAGTATCGTTAAATGTGACTTACATCTTCCATATCAAATGGTGTCCGTGTTCAGCCCCAAGATTTACCGGTACCCACATCGTCTGCAGTACTCCTCCACAGTGCAGTCTCAGGCTCGGCTAGTTACTCACAGCACCAATGGAGGGCTTAGAAGCAGACTCGGGAAAGCGCAAAGAGGAGCAACACCCTGGCTCTCATTTTTATTTACTTATTTTACTTATTTAAGTAAAAGCAAATAAGATAAGCTCACTCTTAAAAATAAGATGAGACTGTCATAATGTTTACTTTAGCATTAGCACTTTCCCAGAGAAAGCAAAAAATAATATTTAAGTGTCAAAAACCATTGCTGGGCTAATCTCCCACTGCGGACACCCTTATAACTGACGCCACTATGATATCTGTGGGGCTGTGATTGTCAAAACATGAGGGACATTTCAGAATGCTGGGGGGGGGGATACGTGTGCGCGTGTATGCACACAGCATGAAGTGGTTTTCCATTTTGGAAAGAGGATTGTAAGACAGGCTATTTTCCATTGCCTAGGTTGCGTAAATGTACTTAAAACTTCTTAATTTATGTCTACTTTGAAATATATTTTCCAGCTGAAGAACACAGTGACTTATACATGAGTTGTAATTAGTACTAGAATGTAACCACACTGAAGACATGTAAATGGCCTGGGCTGCTATTTCGGCTCTGTTCACACTGGTTCTACACACAGGACAGGCACAGGGGACACAGGTGCAGACCTTGGTCTGAACAAACCTTTGACCTGGGCTAATTCTGTCTAAGGTCTGGAGGCTGAGAGTATAGGCCCAAGTGCAAGGAGCTGTCTACCGCAGAATTTGAGACTACCAGGATTACACACACATAGAACACTATGCCACAGCCTCCTCCACAAACACTGAACATTCAAGGACGAGAGTTCACGCTCACTGGCTGACGGGCTGTCAGAACCAGATCAGCTCAATTTTTCGTAATTATTCAAAAGACTGTGTGCCAAACTTCCAGAAGTACTTCCACACATCCTATTTGAGGACATGCACATCTATTAGCCACAACGTTACAGGTGCTATTAAAGGATAAGCATGAGAACCCATCTTTGTCCTCCTGACATGCTCCACTACAAGTCTTTGATTCATGAAATGCCAACGAGGCTTGGAGAGGCCAGCATGCGAAGGCACTGAATAAGCATCTCAGATAATTAAGATCTCAGCCTCCGAAACATGGACGGAAGTGAACAGCAGTTAAGAAAATCAATAAGAGTCTTTTATTTGCGGTGACACAGATGTCTCAGTCAATAGAGTCTAATAGGCAGGCTTGATGGCAATGGACAGGCGCTGCCTGCAAGGCTATCAAAGGGCTTCACTGTAACAAACATTAAAACGCATTTATGTTGCTACTGAGGAATTGCAGGCCCCGTAGGTAGCTTCATTTACCAGTGAATGTTTAAAAGCACTATAGTACTTCAGTAGTATACTTGAATCAAAATTAGTGAAAAATAAGTGCCTTGCAGGCATGTTTGTCCTTCCCTGGCTGGGTTAGGTCATTCAGTTTCAGATGGCCCGTCAACAAGGCAAACCAAGGTTCCCTGAAGCCTAGGGACTTGTGTGCAAAGGTCTGCCCTACCCAGCTTCAGTCCCCACAAAAGCCAATATTGGTCACTGGACAAAAGAGGAGCTAAGGCTGGAAAGTAACAGTTTTCCCTTTTGTCTCCAAAGATAATGAAAGAAACAGTCATTCAAAACACAGGGCCCTGTCAACAACCCACAGGTTGACGACTTGTTCAGAACTGATTAACTTTTTAAAACTGAGATGGCAGTATGGTGTATGCACACCGCCTCAATCTGCTGGGAGGGAAACCCATTAGCTCAGGTTGAAAAATGTGCTGTAAATTATTCTGCCAATCAAACGAAGCTCTGGCATTAATTTATAGCAAGAAAAGTACAGACTGTTCATCATTTCATACTTAATACAGCTACCCTCTGGACAGCCACAGAGCACTATTCTGAACTATAGTATGCAACAATACCTACCTGGCCGTTGGCCAGTATCTTTCTCAGTTCAGCTGAGGACTTCTTCAAGCTGCAAAGAAAAGATATGTCAGTGGCAAGGTCACCAATACCTCTCAACACCACTGCAAATTCCAGACCAAGGGCTGAGGATGTAGCTCAGGTGACAGATTGCTTGCTTAGCATGCAACAGGCCCTGGGGTTGATCAGGTGCCAGGGAGAGAGCGTGGTGAGTGGCACACACATATAATTCCAGAGAGCAAGAGGGGCAGCATGTAGTTCAAGGTCATCCTCAGCTACATAAGGAGTTTGAGGCCAGCTAGGTGATGTAAGAACTTGTCTAATAATTAATAATAATAATTAACCCAGACTAAAATATGCCTGTTCTTTGAGGTACAGACTGCTCTCCTTCACTATATAAGAGGCTTTTCTTTTGTTGTGGCTCCTATTTTAAGTAACTGGTAGAACGCCAAGGACATCATGGAGGACGGATGCCCTGGTGAGTCTTCAGAGTGTGGAAGCAGACTAAATAGAGGAACGGAAGCTCCTCCATGATGAGTTTATGTGGTTTCACACCTGATGCACAATATACTGAACATTCAGAACATTCCCAGATGACAGATAACAGAACTTGAAACATCAAAAAACACATGAGTTATGCTCTGTTCTCTGACTACAGGTAAGAGTTATGACACTGGACTTCCTGGGAACAAACACACAGTAGCCATTGTCAGTGGCTATGAGACCTGGGTTCCGTTACCTCTTCCCCTGGAACAGTCGCATATGGTCCCACTATGAAATGGCATCTTAGTATCAGGCAGAAATCTGTGGAAACTAAACATAGACTGAAACTGTCTACACTGTGAACCACAACAAACCTTTCCTCTTATTAGCAGATTACCTCAGGTATTTGTTACTATAGCAGAAGATAACACATTATGCAAACATTTCTGCAGATGGTTTAGTGCTATTTGGTCAAAATGCTTAAGAAAGAAGGATGGCTGTATGAAGCTCTGAAGTTCTCAAGCTTTATAATAGGTTAAGTAGCACCTCCCAGGCTGGAAAGATGTCTCAGTGGTTAAGAACGCTAGCTGTTCTTTCAAAAGTGCCAGGTTTGGTTCCCAGCACTAACATGGAGGATCACAACCGTGTTAAACTTCAGGTCTGGGGGGTCTGATGCCCTCTTCTGACCTCTGCAGGCACTGCATGTACATGATGCATAGATGTACCATACAAGCAGTTAAAACACTGGTACACAGATAAACAGATCGATTGATCAATAGATAGATTAGATAGACAGACAGATAGATAATAAACAGACAGGTAGGCAGACAGACAGATGATAGATCTTTTTTTAAAATAGCATATCCCAAACTACTATTCTAAACTGTACAATGTAGAGCTCACCAGCAACATCCTTAGCTGTCCACTCTATGCTCTCTCTCACAGATAAACTACACCCGTTGTCATTACCCATGTGGCTCTTTTTTTCTCCCATACTCTCACCCGAGACTGAAAGCTCCCTAAGTACACAGACCTCAGCTCATTCTACTGTATGTCCTCCTCGCCCCTGAGCAGCCAAGTGCCTAGTGTTCAAGAAATGGTGGTCACTGCTACTCTGTGGCAGGTAAAGGGTAACATGGAAAGAAATAATGAGCAAAACACATCAGAAAGCAAACAGGATCAGGCCCTAACCTGTACCACACTGGCATTCCACACAACATCTTTAATACATAACACTTGAGACGATCTCAGACTCGAGCTGGTCCTTCAGCTCAGATCATTCTACACACTCCTTACAATTCTGCACATAGACTAATGGGCCTCAGATCCCACTTTTTAAAACTCTCTAAGAAAGGCCTTCACCTAAGAATTCTCAGCTGATAACAACCTCCAGAGTCCAATCTGCCCAGGGGAACAGTCAAGAATTTTGTAGACTGGAACTAAAGATGTAGTCAGTACATACCAAAAAGTGAACAGATGCCTCAAAACCAGTCCAATTACTAACACGGTCATGGCAGCTCGTTATAGAATGCTGAGCAATAGGACAGGCTATAGCACATCCTCTGGAGGAAGCCCTCACAGGAACTACACTCCTTTGTTATTGTTATTACCCCTAACTTAAAGAGAAAAGACACAGTTCACATTCAGACCATCACTTACGCACATATGCAAGGATGCACACATTCACGCAAGCACTAGTCTAGGAAATATTTAAATTGTTGTGTTTTCATAAATGACTTCCAAACAACCAAAGCCGCTGCTACGATCTCTCCACAGATAGTCCATTATGCCATAAGCTTAAGTAATAATATTTTAATTCATGTCACTTAAAAAATGTCTTTCATCCAAGAAACAAAATGTGATTCCTTAACAAAGCTTCATCAATCTTATACTGGCAGTGGATGGCAAAGAGCTTAATTGTCCTAATTTCACAGAAGGAGAAGGCCAAGCTGTTGAGAGCGGCATTGGCAGTGCAACTTGAACTCAGTGATTATGACCTAAGAAAACCATGTGTGTTGATAAGCTCAGTCGAACAAATGGTCATTCACCTATGCCACAGAACAAGTCTCAGCACGGAAAAAAAAAACAAAAACATTTCATCTAGGAAATTTGTTTTGTAGCCTGATTATTCAATATTTCATTTGTTTTTAAGAACTTGAGTTACCAAAACCTCTTTTTAAAAATGCTTTAAAATTTAAATACACCTAACTGTAACTTGGCTATAACATTTGAGGAAAGACACTGAGCTATCTATCCAAAGAGTAAAAGAATAAAAAGACAGGGCCATGGGCCTGAGACGCTCAGGGGATGAGGGCACTGGCTGCTCTTGCAGAGGACCCGGCTCCATCCCCAGCACCTACAAACCTCGGTGCATACCCTCTGTATAACCACCCGTAACTCCAGTTCCAGGGCATCTGATGCCCTCTTCTGGGTTCCACAGGTACTTGCATGCACATGGTACACATACATGCATGCAGGCACAACACCCATACACAGTTTTTGTTAAGTTAGAGTTGGACATGGTTGCTTATATCCACAGTCCCAGCACTTAGAAGACCGAGGGAGGAAGATTGCTATGATTTCAACCAGGATTGTATGGTGAGTTCTAGGCATGTCTGGTCTACAGTGCGAGATGCTATCTCAGAATTTAAAAAGAAATACAAAGTAATGGGACTAGAGGTGATATCATAAAAACAGAGTAAGTTAGGAGACTTCAATCTGAGGGAGAATTGAACATGGACGCAAGTATACACAGCCACCTACTCACTCATCCAACAAGCATGCAGTGTAAGGCCTCAGGACAGGGCTGCAGTGGGTACACTGAAGTCACTGTCCCCACAGAGCACCGAAGCACTGCAATGATCATGCTCCGATGTGCTCACGCTACAGTCAAAACAAGAAGGGCAGGGTACAGTAATCCACACGGGGCCACCTACTATAGTGTGATAGGGGGTGGCACTCAAGAACAGCTTTCAAAAGATAATTTGGCCCTCAAAGATGGTCAAGATTAGCCAGACTGAGAAAGAAAGTGGGAAGAAGAGAAAATGAGGCTGCAACAGATAGATGCACAGGCTCAGTGGTAAGAGGTACCACATGTTCACCAGCAAGGCAGAAGCGCATAGAGTACCTGTATGCAAACAACACCATTCAAGACCCATCCTGGGGGCAAGAGCAGCAAAAGATTCTGAAGTAGGAAACAGTGCCTCAGAACCGTGTTCCAGTTTGGAGTTGGCTTGTTCCCAAAGAATCCCTGTGTAAGAGACTGACTGGGTCCTCAGTGTGTCAACGTTGAGGGTATTGGCCTTGAAACAATTCCAGGGGGAGGTGCTTATGTCAATTGGAGGTGCGACCTCAAAAGGAATTTCAGAACCCAATCTCTCTCTCTTTGGTTCCCTGTATGTCACTCTGAATGAGGAAACACAGCCACAAAGAGTCACCACCATGGCCTGTCC
>CM053749.1:52232648-52297097 GCA_028658305.1 Pachyuromys duprasi | reverse complement strand
CTCCTTCTAACTGAAATGTCTTTACTGTGATATAACTTGGTCCTCCTTGTGCATCAGCTCTAGATGGAAGCATTATGTTCCCCAAGGAGCCAGCTCTGAGTACTCAGTTTAAATCGAAGCACATTCCTGACTCTAGTGTTTCTCTCTCTATGCATTTGCTTCCTTCACATAACTATTGCCATATCATATTCCTAGGACAGCAACTAATGAGTAAGAGGCACTCAATAAATACCTGCTGATTAGTTATCAACCTGGGGCATTGAACATGGCCAATGTAGGGTAACATATTAAAACACCCACAGGACTTTTTCAATTAGCATTCTTCCCATGATAGGAATCACCATCCTAACTATCTAGGAGGATGCCATATCCCAATGTGAAGATGCTGGGATGAAACCGTGAGACAATCAGGTGGGGAAGTTCTATCCAGTCTAAGAGTCTCACTATAATCCAGGAAGAGACACAGTTTTGACAGCAAGCTAATTCTCACTTGCGGCTACAATGCCTGTGGAAGACTGGCAAGTAACACTGCTTCTACGACTGGAAATCTTTTCAACTCCATCTGGCGTTTTAATGCCACAATAAAAGCGTACCCTTAAACACCAGGGAAAAGCCTTGCCCTTGCCCAGGGCTCACTTGCTGTTTGTGCGCACACCATCTTTTCTGGAATCACAAGTACCAGTGAGATGCTCTGCCTTCCAGCTCTGTGAACACGAGTCCCACCCTCAGGCCTCCACTCTACGGGCCATGGCTCACACATCCAGGCAGTATGAAAGAAAGTGAACGCAAAGCAGTGTCCGCAGAGCCAAGCCCTCTGTGGAGAAGGAAAAACCTGGCCTACAAGACCAGGCAAATGATATGCTGGTGACTAGTTAGCTAACTGTACTCTAAGATGGGATCAACCATTAAAGAGACACGCTTTCAGAGCCTCTGTTGTCAGCCAGAAGGGTTTGTGGGTAGGTACTGATACCACAATAAAATAATCAGAGAAGCAGCTTTGGAGGAGGAGCTCTACTAGAGGAAGGTCAAGTGGGGTTGTAGAGATGGTGTGGTGGTACACATCAATAATTCTAGCCCTTGGAAGGATAGGGCAGGGGAATGAGACCTATCTGGGCTACATAGCAACAGTCTTAAAAATTAAAGAAAAAATACAGGCTCAGTGGTTAAGAATACTTGGTGCTATTACAGAGAACACCTATTTGGTTTCCAGCTCCCAGGTAGAGGCTCGTCATTCCATAGTTCTGGCCTCCATGTGTCCTGGACACATGTGTTATATATTCATACATTCAAAAAATACTTATACACATAAAATAGAAAGGTTGAATTTTTAAACCTAGGGCAGGGCCATGGGGCAGAGTCTCTCTGTGGCTCTGTTACTAAGAGGCAATCACTCCTGTAGGTGTTCCCACCATGAGGAGAGGGGCCAACAAGGAGCCCTGGGCCAGGCTGGCAGGACTTTCAGCCTCTCAAACTGGAAGCCAGACTCAACTCAGAATCTCACAGCCAAAGACTTGTGGGTAAAGGAAGACAGAAAGGTGAGAGGTTAAATTGAAACCTAAACTGCACCTCGCCCCATAAGAGGCTATGCACACACTGACTGAAGCCCAAAGGCCAAGAACCTTCAGTACAGGCCGGAAGAAGGGTCTCCTGCAGCCACCCCGCACTGAGCAACTGCCTTCCAGCATCACAAGTGAAGGAGTAGGCCATTTACTGGCAGGCTAACTGAACACCTGATTGGAGCCATGGTGTGGCAGTTAAGTGCAGGCTTAAGCTCTGTCCTAGTGTGGGGTGATGCTAGCACAAATTAACAAAAGCAATCTTCCTGTTACAGCAGTTTTTATCTCCGGGACAACCAAAGATACCATTAATGAGAAGCACTGCCAGTCAAGTTAAATGTCACCATTTGACTCTTTCCCTGACTCTGTCTGGTAAAGATGCCAGCAGATAATAACACTGTCAAAAGATGGGCAAGCAAGACTAAATAAGTATCATACAGCTTGTAACTGCATCAAGACTTGAAACAGGTATAGAACAGGCTGTATGATTTGGAGACTCAGGGAAAACTACCCTAGAACAAAATTAATGATTTAACATGTTAGTTTCAGCTTTTGTATCTTTATTATTTGTTTATTGTGCATGGGTGTGTGGTGTAGGTACGGGGGATATGTACACATATCTGTGCACATGTGAAAGCCAGAGGTTGATGTATGGTGTCTTCTTCAATGGCTCAGAGTCTTGTCTTTTGTAATGGAACTTCTCACTAAGTTTGCAGCTCACGGATTCAGCTAGGCTGAACAATGAGTTCCTGTGACCAGCCTGTCTCTGTCTCCTCACAAACATGTGCTGCCACATCTGGATTTTAGATGGGTGATGGGAATCCAAACTCAGGCCGTCATGCTTGCATGGCAGGCACTTTATCAACTGAGCCATCTCATCTGCCTCTAATTTTATCTTTATTAAATCTTTTCTCTCAAGCCAATATGCAGCAAGCTAGCTAGCTAGTCAACTTTCCTTTACAGCTACCTCCATTTTTTTTTTCTTATAGAAAAGACAAGTCCCATCACTCTCCCCTCCCCATTCCCCCAGGATCTGAGCAGGACACACTTTCTTTGTCCTTACCTATTGCTTGGGAGTGAATCTGAAACCACGGGGCCCGTATGCTGAGATGGTCCAGCCCGAGTATTCACCTATAAGTAAGAGAGAAGTTTGATCAACCTGTGTTCCAAGGACACAGTTCTAATTAACCTATAATTCACCATACAATGTCTCATCTCACTATGAAGGTTAATTAGCTTGTTGCTAGACAGACCCACAGTTGGAATGTATTCAGTATATAGGTTACAGAACTGTACAACCCGTATATTACATAATCCACTGCCCCTGCCATTATTCAAATACTTAGACAGTTCTGAAAAAAAAGGAGAAGCAGAGGGGTAGAAACCTCAGCTTGCTACCCAGAACAACATAAAAGCAGGCTGCCCGTGGAAGCACGTTAGGCTTGTGTCTAGACGTTAGTAGCAAACCTCAGGATGCCACCCCCTCTCGTTCACTAGAAAATGAGGTGCAAGTAATTAATTATAAAACACTTGAGCCTAATAAAATAGCCAGCTTTTCTTTCAGATGTGAAGCCTTAAGCAGAAATCCAGAATTTAAAACATGCAGAACAATGAAAAGACATTAACTAGATATGTGTTTCAAGCATAAATGTGCTGAGAGAGGAGGGCGGGCGCCCTGTGTGCTTATGTGCTTAATTAATCACCAAAAGGAAGGCTGTGCTCTCACTCAAATAAATCTTTGTGGAGAAGAGATCTCAGAATCATCCTGGAAAAACTGACCAACAAAACAACTCCAAATAATAGAAAAAACATAGTACCAACGGCCCAGGATCCAAGTACATACACATTGTAAGCAAATTCAGATGTGGCCCTTCCACCCCCCCCAACACTAAAAATAAGGGGAAAAAGATTGCTTGTCAAGAGTTTGAGAAAGTGCAGTTTTATTTGACATTTCAATAAGTAGAACACAGCGTTACAAATCCATCTAACTTTACTGAAACAATTATTGAAATTCGTACCTTCAGGCCATGTATGTTCCGTTCCCCAGGAGGCTTGCAGGCTGAAACAGTAATTGACTAAATTGTAGAACACATCAGGGCCATTTACAAATTTGCTCAAAATGAATCGTTTAAAAAGAAATGAGGGTGACACCAAAATTAGCAGAGAGAAATGATTGAAAAGTGGCCCCCAAGACCCAAGGTGGGAATTATGAACCGGGTTTTTAACTTGCAGGAGTGAGCGTTTATAAATGCACAGAGCTTTCTGACACCACTTCATATGAATTCCAATTTCTGTTTAAAACATACCAAAATGTTAGCTGAGCTAAAATGTGGCTCAGATTTCTGCAGTCTTCCCTCTAGTGAACTGCACAAGGCAGTCAGCAGTCGTGGAGAACAGCGGGTTTCTGCTTTCGCTGCTTTAAAGGCATGGAGGGGTGCAGGAAGGGCCTTGAGCGCCAAGAAGATTGCTAGAGACTCCAAGATGGAGTATGCAAGTCTGAGTGTATTCAAGTTTTGTGCAGCCACAAGCAATAAGACTTGTTAAAACAGATATGGAATTTAATGAGGCTTCTTGTAAATCTTCATTATCTGTTCTTATCTGTTCATATTTAGCTCTGAAGGTAACATAGGGCCAGGAAAAATGACAGGGATTTCCCAGCACCATCCTGTGCTACCAGCAAGCCATTTCTAACCCTCCAGATGCTTCTTCATCACATGTTTAAAGCACAAAGCTGCCTACCCATTTTATAGACCAATTCCATTCAAATGCTAGAGTGCCCTACAACAGGCTGTTAAGGGGCTAATTGTTTAGGAAAGGGTGAGTTTGATTTTTTTTTTTTTTACTTTCTCTGTTTCTGACAACAGAAATCAAGTTGCTCAAAAAGATATGCATGATAATTACAAGGTATGGGTAACTTTTCACTTGGGAACTTCAAGTGAATTTGAGTTTATTATATTATTAGGGCTGGAGAGGTGGCTCAGAGGCTATGAGCACTGGCTACTCTTCCAGAGGACCCAGGTTCGATTTCCAGCACCCACATGGTGGATCACAATCACTTCTAACCCCAGTTCCAGGGGACCTAACACCACTTCTAACCTTCTCTAGTTCCCGTACACACATGGTACACAGACAGATGCTCAGGCACATACATATACATTAAATAAATATATTTTAAATGATTTGTTACGTTATTATCCAAAAAAATATATCTAAACATGGATATATTTTTAAGTGCCTAAGATAAACTTAATATATTAAGAATCCAAATCTTCTTTCCTTAAAATGCAAATTAACTCTTTGAACAAAATAATAACTGCATACAGCTGGTGCCTAGCCCTTGAAGGACGTTTGGTATTTCCTTAAACTATTGTTTCTGCAGTAACCTGTGCAAGAAAAAGGTGGTGAGCCAAGGAATGAAAAAGATTCTAGCTGTCTTCACTAACCTTAACACTGCTTGCTTCTTAACTGCCTCTTCAAACCTTTGTGACTAGAAATCTAAACAGCCATGTTGCATTTAAAACCCCAGCAACCTCATACATCCTAACGTTAAAAAGGCAGTTACTATAATGGTAGCCAATTTTAATACTTATTAATATTTAACACAGCTCTGAGCCATAGGGAAGACTTGGCCATGAACTAGGAGTGGAATACTATTCAAGACAACAGCCCTACTTGAAACAAAGAGAATATGTGATTAGAGTAAAATCATTGTCTCTGGCCCCACCAACTTGCTCAGTCTAAAGATTCTTTCTCACATAGGGGCCTCGGCATGGACCCTTTAGAGCTTGAGACTCTCTAAGCAACCAGCAAGGCCCAAGGAACCTCTTGCCATGTGCACATTCTAACTGCACATTGTCCAAGTATGCACCTCTTGTTGTGCTAAACACCATGACCAAACGCACCTTGGGGAGGAAAGGGATTATTTTAGCTTACAGGTTACAGTCCATCAAGAGAAGCCAAGGCAGAAATCTGGAGGCAGGAACCAAAGCAGAGGCCACAGAGGACTGCTTGCTGGCCTGCTTCCAGACTCATGGGCAGCTACCTTTCTTATATAACCCAGGACAGGATGCCCAGGGCTGTCATGGCAAACAGCAGTCTTCAATTAGAAATCAAGAAAATGCCCACAGACATGCCAGCCTGATGAGATAATTCCTCAGCTGAGCTTCCCCCTTCCCAGGAATTTCTAGTTTGTGTGACGTTAACAAAATGTAACCTGAACAAATATATATTTCATCACCCAACTTATCTGCATCTGCAGTGAGGTCAGGTAGCAAAAAAAAAGAAAAAGGAAAAAAAAAAGACAGCCAAGAAACAAACAAACAAACAACCCCCCAAAAAACAACAGACCCAATTACAGCACAAAAAAGAACCTCAGAAAAAGGGACAAACTCACATTTTGAAATTCTCAGTGTGGCCTGGAGAGACTGTTCAATAACACATTAGCAGGTGTCCTGCTGCAAACGATGCTCCTCAGCTTAGTCTTTACAGCGGCCTCTTCTCCCGACCCTCACCCTAAGCCAGTGGTTCTCAACCTTTCCAATGCTTCAACCCTTTAAAACAGTTTTGCATGTGGTGACCTCCAACCATAAAATTATTTTTGTTGCTACTTCACAACTGTAATTTTGCTGTTATAAAGGATTGTAAATATCTGTGTTTCCAATGGTCTTAGACAATCCCTACAAAAGAGTCGTTTGAGCCACAATGGGTTGAAAATCACTGCACTAAACCCTCCAAACTCCCTTCACACACGTCACTAGAACCTGAAGTTATATGCCTTTTCCCAGAACCCAACTATAATTTACACCAACTTCTCACTCAGAGTACACTAAACACTAAGGGCTACTTAACCTCTCCTTGCCTCAACAGTCCATCCAATGAAAGCAGTAGGACCTAACTGTGGAACAGGTGGGAGGAACAGAAAGGACAGCAGAGATCTCAGAATGGCTGTCGGCATCAGGGGGTTTGGCACAGGAATAGTACTGCTGATGAGGCTGCCTCGAGAGACGGAAAAAACTGCCCATGGAGAGAAGGAAACAGTTCATTGAAAAGAAAAGCCCAGCCGCATGGGGACTAGATTCTCTGGGATCTGTACCTGGTTTGCCATAACAGACCTCAGAAGCACCAGCCTGTAAAGCTTTGTGAAGAAAATAATGTTTAAATTTGCCCCAACTCTGCAGTCATAGAGAAAACAAGGGAAGAATCAGTGTCCCTGTTTGCCTGTTCAGTCAAGCACCATGAAACCTGATGAACCACACTTTTCTTTTGGACGACCGCTGATCTTTAGTAGCACAGATCAAACCCTTACTTGGCCCTCCATTAAGCTCTTACTAATAATGAAATAATCCCCCTGGTTTCACTGCCCACACACAAAAAAAGAGGAATACTGCACTTGAACATGGATCTCCTCCCTGGCTGGCCAAGCAGGCCGCCTTTGGAGACCATCTCTGCAAATAAGAGCACACTGGTTAATTGAGCCGTTCAAACTTCTGAGTTACAGGTAATGAAAGTCTAGAATGTTTAATTGGAAAACTCATACCATGATTATCTGTACAGTATTAGTTAACGAAGGTGAGTTTAACTTTTAATTATTTCAATTAAGCTATTTCTAGAAGAGTTACTTAGAGGATTTTCTGGTCTGTTCCATTAGTTAGAAAGCATGGATTTCAAGTGGGGCAAAAATAATGATTTTAAAACTTACTGGTTTATATAACTAAGTCTCTCTTCACCATACTCAAATTTTGAGGGGATATTTGCCCAACTGAACAATCATAGCTGATCCAAAGCTGGTACTGACCAACCTAAAAGAGGGATCCACTGAGATTCACCCTAAGCTGCTCATGTGTTTGGAGACTTGATCAACTGCCGCTAGAGAAGAGGCTCCGCTATTAGGAAGTACCTCCCCCACCCCAAGACAAATACTCTGCCCAAAGCTCTGCCCAAAGCTCTGCCCTCAGATCCCCATTTTACATAGCCTCTGCACCAGCTGACAGCTCTCATCTCAACAGTAGCTTTCACCATCATCTTGACTCACAATTTATAAATCCAGAATTAAAGCCAGCCATTTGCCTTGTTTTAGAATCATGGAGACTCCCAAAGAGTTCTTTAAGTATGTACTTCAAAAACAAAACAAAACAAAACAAACAAACAAACAAAAAACCAATCTAGTTAGTTTAATTTACTCCAGTAGATTAGATATTTTATCTGCAATAACTATAATATAGCTTGCAATCCCCCATGATAATGAATACTTCTTTTGTTTTTTCAAATTAAGAGCTAAACATCATGTTATGTGCATTTAAACCTTTGGAAAACATAACTGGTGATGACACAGTTTGCTAAAATAATCATTGTTGATTAGAATTTGTTCAACATTACCTCTTGGAAATATCTGCAGCGGCTCTATTAGCTGGCCATTTACTTGCTGTTCCATTACTGTGGAGTAATACTGCAGAGATAATAGAAAGAGATTACTCAGTAATGTACGGACACTGGGACAGACACTTGGGGGCTGTTTAATTCATGGCACTTTTGTAAATGGCTGGGTATGCACGTACCAGCCTTGAGAACACGTTTTCTCTATTTGCATATCAAAGTTAATTCAGTGACTATATCCAGGATTTGGAAGTCCACTATGGACTTCCATATCACCATTTATCTTTAAGACTAACGGTATTAATTAAGACCCCATGTTAGTATTTAACATATTTTTAAATGATACATATTTTAAATGATACAAAAGCATTTTGATAGAAATTACTCAAATTGCCTCTTGTCCTTTTCCCTCTGAAATTTGTAAAGCAAAATGAATATGCTCAATATTTGGCTTGAATCCACTTGTCAGTCAATCAAACACACAGACATTTGTGTACAAAAAACACAGAGATAATGGAGATCGAAGCTGAAGAGACTGAAGAGCCAGTGAACAACACATCACTAAACCAAGAACAACAGAATCCCCATGTGAAAAGACAGTTTCCTTCTGGCAAATCTACTTCTGGCACAGAATTTAGCTTTAGGAACACTAAGAAGGATAAAAACTCATGTAAATTCTAGGTACATAAAACATAAGGTCCTGAGTAAAACAACAGTTCACTGCCCTTCATAAAATAAACCAAAGCACTAACACTGGACTGCAGGCCTATCCCTGCTTCCTGGAATGCTGCCTGGTCACCTGACCTATTGTAGGTGGAGATAGCTTCTATACCTCTTTAGAGTTCTTTTAAGCTGAACAAATAAGAAAACGATGCTCATAAAGAAAAATACCTACAATGAAAACCAGTGACTGGCCTTATTTGTTAAGTTTTTTATGTGTACAAGTATTTATGTGTATACTTTTATGCTGTGTACCACTAGCATGTCTGGTACCCACAGACACCAGAAAAAGGCCTGGAATTACAGGCAGTTGTGAGCCACCGTGTGAGTGCTGGGAATCAAACCCCAGTTCCCTGGAAGAGCAGCCAATGCTCTTACCGCTGAGCTATCTCTTCTGCTCCTGACTTTGTGTTTTAAGGGCCTTCCAAAAACAGAACTCTCACTCCCTTTCTCATGTTTGCTGTTTGCATATTTGAACATACATATATCACTTAACTATCACATTTTCTGAAAATTCCTAGAAATTGATTATCATATTTATAACATTCTTAAAAAACCTTGTATCTTGGGGCAGGAGAAATAAATGGCTTTGCAGTTAAGAGCTCCTTGCAGAGGATGCTCTTCCAGAGGACTCAATTCCCAGCACCCACATGGCAGCTTACAACTGTCTGTAACTCCTCTTCCTGCAGACCTGACAACAGACCAATGCATATAAAATCAAAATAAATAAATCTGAAAAACTTGTGTCTTTTTATTGATGTTATATACATTAAAGTTATTTTAGAATCAATCTTTTTTCCTCAGAAATATGCAGACACCTCTGTATCCTATACCACTGTGAGGACTGAAGCTGAGAAATCCAAGGCTTTCGGCACTGCCAGCAAGGAGGTGAAGGTCAACGTGTGGGAGAGGGCCCAGAAGGGGCTGACTGCTCACTAATGACTGAGACAAGCTGGAGATGAAGGCAATTCTCTCTATGGACCTAAAAACTTAAATACGCAAAGTGTAAACATGTGCAAATCACTCTAGAATATGCTAAGGCAACGGAGGCTGCTCTTGAAAAGCCCAGAAATATAGTGCGCTCCCCATTACTCACACGGTGACGACAGGTAAGTGAAATATCAATCATGTTGGCTGTCAACCTTTTGGGACAGCAATAACTGTTAACAAGTAGTCTGGAAAAATTGTCCGAAAATGACTTGTCCTCGGCACACAAGTATTTGAGGTTTCCGTGGAAAATTAAGATGCCAGTGGCTATTTGGAACATTGCTCAGGTATTCTTTCTAATGGGAAATTTGCCGGTTATTGATCCACAGCATGTACCCTTGCTTCTGGAAGGCTGCAAGCAACTTTCCAATCAGTGGCTGTCAAAAAAATTCCTGCCTTTTTATACTGATACGAGACAGCACCATGGTGGTGCCTTTAGTTAATGCTTTTCTTTAATTAACTGCTATGTACAGTAGGTTTCTACTCTGCTATGGTCCTAGAAATCAGTAAAGAAATATCCTTATGCTTTATCTAACAAACTAATTACAGAGTTGTCTGAAACTGGTGCTTGGGGTCAAGTTTGAAAACAAATAACCTCAAGTGTAAAGGGTCAGAACAGGTGCACTGCCTTCTCCCTACTATAAAACCTTGCATGCATGAAATTGACCTGTTTTCCAGCTTTATTTATTTACCTCACAAAATAAATAAAAAAGCTTTCGTTTTCATCTTGGCACTGTGCCAAATCAACTGGAAAACTGCATATATGTTTGTAACCATTGTGAAAAATTTAGGCAATCTATACCCAGCTCTCTGTGCTCTCTGCACCATGATTGATGGGATCCCACTGCAGTGACACACAGCGCTGATGAAGACTTTCTCTCAAACAATTAATTGGGCTTCACTTCTGTTTTTCCACAGCTCTCCCAAATCCAAGTGCATTTTCCCTGCTGACATATTAGGCTAGAGCTGGACACACACACAGAAATGGGTAGCAACCATGCCCAGGGCATGAGCACAATATGCACAACTAAGCTCTGAGCAGTGGGGCTGCTAAGGACTGGAGGATACAGGGCCCCAGGCTGAGCTCTAGCTGCCGCATATGCAGCACTCCCTACAGGCAAGGAGAAAACCTGGGGCATGGATAGAACACTGGCACAGAGCACGCCCACCAGGCCACTAGGCTGTTAGGTGTAGTGGAAGTTTTGATTTAAAAAAAAAACAACTCAGTTCAGTTATATAAACAGGTTTTTCTTTTAATCCCAAGTATGGGATATAGAGTTGCTTTTAGTTTGTCCCTAGCTAATAATTGCCTCCTGCAGCTCAGAGAGGGGCATGGTCTTTGCCAGCTGTAAAGAGATTAATTCTGAGGACTCTGAGAGGGTATAAATACAAATAAAAGCCCAGGGAAAGAAGAGGTGAGGGCTTCGAGGAGAAGGATGGAGAAGGCTTTGAGGATATGGACAGAGAAAAAGGTTCTTGGTTCCCTGGACTGCTAGATATCCTTATGAGTGAGACTGGCATGGCCTCAAAAGAACCTGATGACCCTACCCGGCTGGGACTAAGTCTAAAGAGGTCTACATCTTCTTTTCCTTCTAACTTTTTTCTTCTACCTAGGGTTGGGAGTTGGAAGGATGGTAGAGGCTTAAGGAACCCCAAATAAAGAAGAGTTTAAAAAACAGCACCTACAGTTAGGTCTGCTGCTATCCAGGTAAATGAGTAGAGTCCTTAAGAGCTGGAGAGCTCATTCCTGGGAGCCTCGGCACTGGCTGGTTCCTACACACGGCAGCAGTGAGGCAATGCGGCCTTGCCATACTGTGTCTCACTCTGCCATGCTGGAAGGTGGAACCCAGCCAGAGGAGCGCTGCCAGCCTCACAGAAGAGAACACCAAAGGCCACAACTAACCCACTGCACAGCACGCTGGAGTTAGGTCTGGCCTTCTGAGTCATCTTCTTTTAGTCTCTCCCATTTGGTTCTAACCGGTAATAAAATCGTCAGTGATGGCAAAGACAAGACTCTGAATTGACCAAAACAAAAGAAAAAACAAGTAATAACAGTGAAAGCCTAAACCTCAGACACCATGATAGCTAACATGAGTTGAACAGAAAAGCCACAATGGGACCATCTACCATGTCTTAGCACTTCAACAGATGTTCTACATATAGTAGGTGTTGGAGACGTATATACTGACTGAAATAGGGCTGGACCCTGAGTCTACCAATAACTACTGTGCACAGCCTTCAGGAAGTCACCTAGCCTCAGGCACAACAGCTTCCAGACGAGAGTGAAAATGTTCACTTATCACCCAGGATAACTGTGGACTCACAGACTAAACTGCAGCAACAGCACAAGCAAAGGGACTCTGTAAGCTCAAACACAGAAAGTCACCTCCCAACACAAAAGCCTGACATGTTCTACCTCAGACCAGCATGTAAAACACAAAGATTGTGTATAGAAAGTACAGAATAGGTGCCCAAACTAAGCCCAAAGGCAGCAGTTATAAAGTGTGTTTGCTTCAGCTGTCCTTCGCATAATCCATTACAGGCAGTAATTGCAGCAATAATCAATATGCTAACAGGGTACAAGATTAATCAGTTTTACGATAGCTAATGGAATCTCTAGTACTAAGCTTGTATTGGTTTCAGAGTCTCTCTGAGATGTTCTTCAAAAACCTTAAATAGCTTTAACAAGAATGTGGTAGAGTTTAGTGTAGTTATCAAAAAATATAATTAATCTCAAAAAGAAAGCCAGATTCAATAAGCACAGTTTTTGGCTTTGTTTGTTTCCAAGTTTACCAAGCAGTGTTCCTATTTGTTATGAACCCACTTCCAATTATAACAGCACAATTAAATCAATAATTAAATTTTTTGACAGAAATCTACCATATTAAAAAAAAAAGAACAACCTGAGTTCAAAACCACACAGTTTAATATCACAGGCTTAGATTCTCTAATAAGGAGGGGAATAACCCTCACTCCCCCAAACACCTGTACATGTTAGGCTCAGGATTGCACACCTCATGTATTTTTCTAATTTCCCACACCTCTACCCTGTTCATCTAACAGGTGAGACAAATGGCTTACTAATAAGCATAGGTTATTACTGAAAAAAAAAACATTTTATTTTAGAACATGTGCTGAAAACATGAAACACATGCTTACTATTTAAGAATTAAAAAGTAGGTGCATCTTACATTCCCCCAATCATTTAACTAAACAGAGTCCAGAGCAGACTGTTGAGCCAGCAGAGAGCTCTGGCTTCTTCACTCAATACTCCCATGATGTGTGAGTGCAGCCATGTTCCCTGGCTGAGGAAATGGCACAGAGCTCTCTGCACTGACTGCCCTTGGGGACCTCTACTCAGACATGGTCCCAAACAGAACCACTACCACTCCACCCCTCAGCCAGCTACCCTCATTTTAGTTCCAGGAGTGTCCCCCTTGACGAAGGAGAGGTCCTTGTAGCTACTTGACCCAATCCCCCCTTCTCACTAGGCATTCTCCTCCAACCTCTTCACTGGTCTCCATGAAGCCATGAAGAAGGGCCATGAAGACTAACAGAACCTGTGGGTCACAAATCTTTACTTCCAGCTATCTTCCACAAATCTTTACTTAGATGTCTCTGCTAAGATTTGGAGCATATGGTTGTGGTTGCTCATGCCTGTAACTCCAGTACTCAGGGAGGCAGAGGCAGGCAGATCTCTGTGAGTTCGAGGCCAACCTCATCTACAAAATGAGTCCAGGACAGCCAAGGCTACACAGAGAAGCCCTGTCTCAAAAACCCAAAAGATTTGGAGCATATCCAGGTGGCTGACCAGAGCTTTCTCCAATGCTATAATCCAGAACTGAATTCCCTCCCTTCTGCCTGTCCTCAGACCCCAGCCTGGTTTTCTCTCAGCTGGGGTTACCAAATTATTACTTTCAGGTACCCAAAGTAGATGTCTTGAATTAATTCTGGCCACTTTTCTTGCCATTCTGGCCACATGGATTCATTCACTTGCCCCCCTCCCAACTCTACTGACCTCTTACAGCCCTGCAGCCTCCACTGTCTCTGACCTGAAATAGCCCATACCATGTCTGTGTTTTAAAGCCACATTCCAGAGAATGTGCACATTCAAGCTGAGGCTTGCCATTTTCCACAGTCCACCACACACCCTCCTTCTTCTGTTATCCATATACACTGAATCCCAGGCAGCCTCTCCTGGATTCTCCCAGCAGTCTTCAGCCTCTAAACCTTTAAATACAATGTTTCTCTGCCCAGAACACTCTCCCCAGTCCCATAGGCCTATCTACTCCACCAGGACACCGCCTTCTGCAGGAAGCCTCCTCTGTCCTCAAAAATGGAGGAGGTATTCTTCTATGCTCAGTGCTTATCACCTGTCATCCTGCCTGCTGAGGGTCGGTTTTTATTGTCCTAATCTGGGTTTTCTCTCTGCCATTGTCTCAACAGGACCATGGAAGAGAACTCTGTGGGGGGGAGGGGGGAGGCTTGGATTGCACACTCACTGTGTCCACCTCCAGCGTGGTGCTTGGCCAGTGTGCTAACACCCAGTACAACTTGGCTCTTGGAAACTAGCTGAATGGGTGAGTGAGTGACTCACAGAACAAGGGAACTTTGGCCATATGTTAACTAAGTATGACCTAAAGAAAGTGGGTTTGTGCCCCAATATCCTATTACAAAAATGGGGAAATTGTCTGCCTCGCTCACCCTAAAGAAGGTGGTACATGGGAAACCTTCTATAAAGTACTTGTTAAAAAAAAGAAGAAGAAGAAGAAAAAAAAAAAAGACACAGGACTATGAACCTCTTATCATTAAGTGACGGAAGCCAGAAAGACAAATGTTCCTAACAACAGGTGACACAGGAAGCTCTGATCAAGCCTGCTGAAGCTTGTGGCCTACTACAGAGGCAGGTTAGCCAACTGCTTCCCAACACTGCCGGCACCCCTCGTCCTCAACCGGCACCCCTCGTCCTCAACCGGCACCCCTCGTCCTCAACCGCTGCACTGCTGGGGCAGCGCTCAAAGAGAGGCGCTCGGGGGAACTTTGTCCAGTTTTCTTTCAGAACTTCATGCAGCGCAGGGGCCATGCCTAAATTGTTGTGATCTCTCATGGCGGCTGTAATCATTGGGGATCTCTGTGGGCTTTAAGGAATCCTTGGAGCTCCTGAAATGATGGGTGCTACGTGGCCTGATATCAACCTCTGGTAAAAGAATAAAAACCTCAGACTTCCAAACCCTTTGGGAACTACTAGATGATGCCTACACAAAACACCTACTGTAGGTGTTGCTCAGGAAGGAAAGGGGGGCTCTCCCTGACCTTAGTGCCTAACTTCCTCACAGTAAAAAACTGTATGGGCTCTCTTCAGTATGTATGCACATTTACGACAGGGTGGTTCCCTCAATCTCTCCTCACATGCCTTCTAACAGACAAAGACTTCTGAGTAAGGCATGCCACTTATAAGGAATGTGTACACTGGTTGTTTCCTACTAATAAGCAAATCTTAACACTCCTGTTTGTTCAGTGCACAACCATTTCCTACAATAAGTAGCTTTGTCAGAAACTACTGCAACAATTCATAAGCTGCCCACAGCCTGCAATTAACTCATTAGTTTTCCCAGCAATCTTAGACTCAGCAATCTTAGCTGTGTCTGCAAGTCCCATTATCACAATGAGACGGCCACCAATTGTACTTCCTCAAGTATTCCTTTTGCCACACTCTAGGGGTGCCACATACTCCTCCACTCTACCAACCTCTCACAAACCACCTAACCAGCCCAGTCCTCAAAAGTCGAACCTGATGCCAATCTGTTTTGCATACCAGTTAGTGGCTAACACTTAGTATTTGGCTCCCGGTCACCTGGTTACCTAACAACTCACAGCCCCGGCCTCAAGGAAACTTGGAACTGACTCTAGGCCAAGGGTCCACAAGGATTCACAATGGATTCAGGCTTCCGGTGAAAAGGTCAACAGAGACCAACTCTGAGGTCTGCTTCCAAGCTAATGCTACCACACACCGTATCTATTAATGATTTGGATGAGAACATAACAGCAAGCTGACCATGTTTAGTAATGATACCCATTTGTTTTGGCTAGTAAAATATAAAGGGTTTTAGGGAACTCCAGATGGCCTTAACAGAAGTGTGGGAAGCCATCAGCAGGTGTGATCCAACTTTGCTCAGGTAATGTGTCCCGGAGAAAGTTAAGTTAGGAGAGCAATGGGTCTAACAAGTTCAGGCTGAATTTCTCGGATGAAGCTTTGAGCCTCATGGTGATTAGCTTGGGGTAGTGTCCTCACTAACCTTCCACTTAACTCCTCTGCTGTCCTCACTGATGAAGTCTAACCTGCCCAGCTTATGCCATCCACTTCAACAGAATAAGACCACCAGTACACGGAGACAGCAGCCAAGTGGGACACTCCTCCAGAGATGTTCTGTGGAGTAGGAGCAAGCCATATCAGTATAAAATACTGTGGATCAAAGCTGCAGCAGAGGCCCAGAGGCCCCTGGTGATGGAGGCCCTGCCTGTGCTTTTCCTGTGCTTCCAAAGCTGCACAACAAATCCCTTCTAGATGTCAAGCTATTTCACAAGGTGGGCAAAAATAAGAGGCTACAACAATTTCAACTCTATTTCAAGAGACCCCAAATGTCCTTGGTGACACAGAAAGGGAAAGTAAGATGATCTGGCTCTGAAAATAAGTTTTATTCTACTAACTCTTCTCATCATTTCTCTACCATGCCTGAAAAGTGTGTGTGTGTGTACATTGAATAGGATGAAAAAACAAAAATTAATTTTGGTTTTACTAGTGGCTTGTGGTCATTGTTTGAGTGAACAGAATATTGTCTGAAACAAGTTCTTGGCATGCCTGTCCTAGTCAGTGTTCCAGTGCTGTCAAGGCAACTCTTAGGAAAGAAGTCACTGGGCTCGCTTACAGTTTTAGAGGTTGATCTCTCGTCACAGCGGGAGCATGGGGGAATGCAGGGAACTGGGGCAGCAGCTGAGACCTGCATCCTGATCTGCAGAGAGGAAGGGAAAGGAGAGGCAAGGGACACTGGGAAACCCCACAGCATACCCCCAGTGACACACTTCCTCCAAAAAGGCCACACTTCCTACTGGTGACTAAGCATTCAAATATGTGAGCCTACCGGGCCATTCTCACTCAAACACTACAAGTTCTAATTTCCCTGCTCTTCCTCATCTCTCCACCCAGTCTGAAGGGCATTCTGCATAATTAATTTGTTAATGCCATGGAGTTGGACTCTAACCACTTACTGAAGGCTGAGCTGACTTTGTCCTCTGCAAAGTCTACTGTTCAATAAGCAGTATACTTAAAAGTACCATGTGAACAACGTTCTTTAAAGAAAACTTCCTGCCAGCAAAGGGGTTCATTTTTAAAAAGATAGATGGATGGATGGATGGATGGATGGATGGATGGATGGATGGATGGATGTATTATACAGTGTTCTGCTTGCAGGTACACATGCACGCCTGAAGGGGGCACCAGATCTCATTTATAGATGGTAGTGAGCCACCATGTGGTTGCTGGGAATTGAACTCAGGACTTTTGGAAGAACAGCCAGTG
Organism: Pachyuromys duprasi; assembly: GCA_028658305.1. Taxonomy (NCBI): domain Eukaryota; kingdom Metazoa; phylum Chordata; class Mammalia; order Rodentia; family Muridae; genus Pachyuromys; species Pachyuromys duprasi. The sequence goes on along the minus strand of CM053749.1, from coordinate 52,279,886 downwards.
TTCCTAACCTCTGAGCCATCTCTCCAGCCCGCAAAGGGGTTCTTAAACATTATACTCCCAAATGGACAGCATAGTTTGTGGTAAAACTTGGGCAAAATATTTTAAACTTCCAAAAACCACAATTTTTCATTCTTGTTTGAACACAGGTGCATAGACACTGCAGTAAACAAACAAAACATTTTTTTTATAATCGGGGGTGGGGGAGGGGAAATAGTATGTACAAAATTTCTCAGTAAAACTTACCAGCTACCAGAACAAAAACCATTGAAACAGATGGGAGTCCAATGGCCTCCTTGGTCCACACCTGTGATCCTAACACATTTCTGAAGCTGATTCCAAAGGCTTGTATGTTTTTAACCGGTGAACCGAGTTCACGCAAGACCTGTGAGCTGCCCTCCAGTTCTACTCAAGTTAACCACAATTTTAGAGGCAATCTCCCAGTTTTGCAGAGCAGGGTAAAGATAATTAGAGCCCAATTTACAGGGTGCTCCAAAGGTCAAAGAGTGCCTTTCCCTGACAGTGCCCATAGTCTAACAAGGCACACAATGGTCAACTACACCAAAGGGAACACTGCGTTCTGTGGAAGCATGGAGTCTCTGCTCTAGTAAGAAGCATGGCAGTAGAGCTCACTCTACACTCTTCTAGAGAGCACGGGCAAGACAGAGAGGACCCCTCCTGTTAGTGCTCTGCTCCACTCACACAAACAGCACGACTAAGAGAATCTGCTGGGGGAAAGTCCTATGCTAGACAGGACTGAGGAGAAAGAAATACGAATCACCCACAGGCACAGCGTGGACTGCTGCATTCCTCTGTGAAAGGCCACCCAAAAAGAAGTTAGCATCACAAGCCCTCCAACAAACAGCTTCCACGGCCCTGCCGCCAGTGATACAACAGATGTCAGGGGAACAGCAGCCACCTATTTTTAAGTTTTCTAAACAATGAGAGCAGAAAATAAGAACAACAAAATTTAAACTACATTAAGGAAATATCTAACAGGATCCTTTAAATAATTCGCCATGATCAGGTATTTAGTTTTCAGAATATGTAGGTTGTATGTTTTTCTAATAAAGCATTTCAAATTCTAATTAAAAAAATACTTTATAGAAGAATTAAAAAGATACAATAGTATCAAAGGAGAAGCCATGATCCCAGAAGTGGAATATTCTAGCAGTATAACTTACAAGAGACTACGCTATAAAAACAGATTGTTGATTAACACAAACTCATAACGGAATGCAGAGAGCTATCACCACGCTGCTGTAATAACACTTGGCTGCTGAAGTCTCTTGATACATTAAATATCTCCTTGGAGACCAAATTACTTTACATTTTCTTAAAAGACAATTTATTACAGCTTTGTTTTCTTCTCATTATCTCTTAAAAATATATTGAATGGAGAAAAGAATACAACTTCTAAATAACTTATGCGAAATGGTCCTGATGTGCGACAGCAGCCTTCAGTTTGTTTGCTGGTTATTATTTAACAGCACACAACCTGCTGCCAGGACATGCCCTCACTGCCACACGACGGGCCCTGCTCACATGCATCAAAAACCACCGTACGCCATTATTGCAGCACTCATAAAATTAACAGCCTCTGGCTGCTGGTGATTTAAATAATTGATAAGTTTTCAATTAAAAAGCCAACATTTTCAGGTCTAATACAAAAATCTATTTAAATTACTGATAAAAACTTAGCCGTGTGTTGGCCCAAAGCCAGAAAGCCCTTGCACCCAGTTTTGGGGGAGGAGGAATGAATCAGCATGCTTTGACACAGACCCTGCTTTTTTTTTTTTTTTTTTGACTTTTATACAGAGATCTAGGCTATTCACTCTCTTATGTTTGCAATGATTAGAAGAAAGTGATTAAAGGACAATGGTAAAACGTCTCTACTTTTGCTTCCATGACTTTACAGTGACTAGAATTTTACTGAATTTCACATGAACACTTAAGCTGCTGTATCTTGTGCTTATAATAAAAATGTAGTCCTCTAGTGGGATCTTCCATGCCTCTACACCAAATCCTGTTCAGAGCTAAGTTGAATTTATTTATTTTTAATTAATTAACTAATTATTTATTTTTTTGTAGCTCTAGCTGGAGTAGAGCTCTCTAGGTAAATCCGGGCTGGCCTCACACTCACAGACATCTGCCTCCTGAGTGCAGGGGTTAAAGGTGTGAGCTACCACACCCAGCACATCAATTTGAATTTAAAAAAATAAATACTGAGAAAATGATCCATTTCTTTTAGATTTTCAAACTTTGTGGAGTAAAGGTTTTTAAACCATGACTTCATGATTCTTTGAATGTCCTTGGTATCTGTTATTATGTCCCCCTTTTGGTTTCTGATATTATTAATTTGGACATTCTCCCTCTTTTAGTTAGTTTGGATGAGGGTTTGTCTAGCTTGTTGATTTTCTCAAAGAACCAGCTCTTTGTTTCACTGATTCTTTGTATTGTTCTCTTTGTTTCTATTTTATTGATTTCAGCCCTCAGTTTGATTATTTCCTGCCATCTACTCCTCTTGGGTGAGCTTACTTCTGTTCTAGAGCTTTCAGTATGCGATCTCTCCAATTTTTATGTAAGCTATCATCTCCATCTAACTACCCCCTTCCCCTGGAGCTCGGAGGAACCTGGAGAAAGAGGGGGAGGAAGAACTGTGGAGCCAGAGGGGTCAAGAACACTAGGAGAACACAGCATGGCCCACAGACTCAACCAAGCATAGCTCACAGACACTGAAGTGAAAATCATGGAGCCAGAGGGGTCAAGAACACCAGGAGAACATAGCATGGCCCATGGACTCAACCAAGCATAGCTCACAGACACTGAAGTGAAAATCATGGAGCCTGCTTGGGTTAGACCTAGGTCCTCTGCATATATGCTATGGTTGCTTGCTTCATGTTTTTTGCAGGACTCTACACTTTTGACCCCAGCACTCAGGAAGCAAAGGTAGCTAGATCTGAGTTCAAGACCAGCCTGGCTAAAGAGTGAGTTCCAAGCCAGACTGGACCATACAGAGAAACGGTCTCAAACACAAACAAAGAAAGCATAAGTTATAAGGAATGTATGGTGCAGACAGCACAATTAAGATACTGTATAAGTGAACCATTCAATTCTATAATGGCCTAACATAAAGTTTCCAGTAAGATTTTCTAGGTGGTAGACAAGGGAGACAATATGTGAAAGAATGAATAGCTGTGGGTTTTGAAAAGGCTAAACTTAAAATATGCATTGTCTTTCTTTTTTAAATTTACTTTTAGTTATGCATATATCTGTGCGTGGGTTCGTATGTATGCATGCAGGTGTCCACAAAGACCAAAAGGAGATGTCAAATCTCCTGGGTGTGTAGTTACAGGCAGGTGGAAGCCACCCAATGTAGGTGCTGGGACCCAAACTCAGGTCTTTGGCAAGAGTTCCTCCTCTCTTCACTACTGAGCCATTTATTTCTTCAGCACCAAGTTCTGAACTTCCAATATGGCATTAAAACGTTGGGCCTGTCTCCCGACCATTTACAACTCAAGAGATGAGAGGCTAGAAGCGCAGCTCCGCGATGGAGTACATGCTTGGGAAACATGGGGCTCGGGGTTCAATCTCTAACCCCTAAAAAGCAGGATTAATAACTACTAGAGAGTGGTTATCTTCACTTTTTAAGGGTGAGGAGATGGCCCATTGGGAAAGTGCTGTGTCGAAAGATGAGGGCTTTCCCAGAATCTGTGTAAAGCTAAGTGTAGTGGTGTATGTCCGTGACCCCAGAGCTCACACAACGTGATGGAGGATGGAGACAAGAGACTCCACCGAAGCTTGAAGGCCAGCTAGCTTGGCATAAGCAGTGGCTAACATCAACGAAAGCTTGACTCCAACAGGCAGAAAATGAAGACTGATACCCAAGGTCGTCCTCTGACCTCCACATGCATGCACTCACACACGTGTGCACACGTATACCTGTACACTTACCACCCCCATACACAAATAAGTAAAAATTCATTTAAAAAATTATTTCAAGCCATAAGTGTACACATGTGGCACTCAGAAATGGAAACTATTAGTAGCATCATGAGAGTCACACTCAGTAGGACTCTCTTTCACAAGGCACAGTTTGCAAGGTCTTCTGAAAAGTCAATACTTCTTCTGTGCGGGTCTGTTGAATGGCCATGGAAGTACACTGCTGTCAGCTCTCTGCCAAGGACTCACATTAGAAAGACAGAGCCCATCAGCATGCGTGTGCTTTCTGAAAACAAAGGAGTCACGCTCTTGGGAGAGTTAGCCAATCCATCAAGAGTAGCGCCGCCTTGGCAAAGACAATCCCACTCTGCCTTCCACATACCGATGAGCTCAGCTCTAAATTCTCAGGACACAAAGACTCCCACATAAGTTAATGGGAAGTCAATGGGAAATTGACTTTTCCTACTCTGGGCTGGTAGGAATGCAATGCTCTGTTAATCATGCCATCCTTCTTGTTCTCTTTCCTCCTACCCTAAATTAAAACTATTGGCGGAAACCCACACAGACAGTTTACAGTTTTCATTACAATGAAACCATATCCTGGCTGAAGTTGAGAGATCTCAAAAGCACACATCCTAACTGTTGGCTACAATTAGTTTCAGAGAGAAGCAAATGTCTGGTTTTGTCCATCTTGTCCACTGTCATATCACTTTGCATTTGTACAGTGCTTTCACATCTGTATGCTGTTTGATCATTACAATGACCCTGTGCAGTAGAAAGGACACGTGTTATTACCCACCACTGACAGATGAGGCAACTGCGGTGCTGAAAGGTTAAGTGATCTGCCTCAGGCCAGGAACCCAAAGCAGAGCTGTGGTTTCCCCTTCTAGCGCAGTGCTCTTCACCAGACCACAGAAAAGGCTTTCCAAACAGATTATAAACTCAGGCAAAATAAAACTTGGGAAAAAAGCTCAAACAAGGGCTCAGGGAAGCTACATGTCTCTCGTTGTTGGTGAATTTTTCTCAGTTGGCACTGAAGCTCTAGAAGCGTACCCTTTCTGCTACCTTTTTTTTATCTCTGACAAACGTTAATGCCAAATTCCAGCAAAAGTTGAGATAGCAAAGAGAAGTCTATCTTGAGATCGCTGGGGTCAGGGAGCAGCCCTGCTGTTCATTTCAAGGTGCAGGCGGCGCATGCAATAACCGGGCGCACATCTTTAAATCCTGTCCATGGAAGCCTGCAGCTATGCTACAGCTACAGTCTGGAAGGGTGAAAGAGATCTCCAGTCAAAAGTAGATTTTGAAAAATTTTTTAGAGCCCAGGGGTTCATTTTTAATGAGCCGTTACTTTAAGTACTGCATAAAAAATACAGGAAATTGATAGTCCATTTAGTCTGCACCATACCTAATGCAAAAGTCATTAAGATGCATTATTCTTAATGTTCATGATATGATCAGTAAGTGTCTTTTGAAAATAATGCCCTTAACTTTCATATAAGGAAATCTTTGAAAACCTTATCTATTACACAGAAAAATGCTATGGCAACTGTGATTTACTTGCTGTCTTCACTGTGCCCAAGAAACAGCATCCTCAATTACATTAACATTCTTTAAAAATGGTCCTTGTTTGCTAGGCTCAGCTAATCATCACTTGCCACCAGGCTTGACAACCTGAGTTAAATCCCCAGAACTCACATGGTGGAAGGAACCAACTCCTGCCAAGTTGTCCTCTGACCTACACACACACACACACACACACACACACACATACACAGTGTTGGTTTTTTTAAAACTAAAATAGCCCTCTTATGTAGTACACTTACGTATGACAGCATTGCCTTCATTTCTTCATCACTTCTTACTGTAATCCTATCACCATCTTCATCTTCATCTGTTTAAAAATGAATATGATGAAAGTGGTAAGACTTGTGTTCTTTTTTTGAAGACTTGTTTCATCTTTTCATTGTGTATGTGTGAGGGAGTGTATGCACAGGGTGCCATGCTCATAGAGGCTAGAAAAGGAATTAGATCCTCTACTCAAGAAAGAACTAAGACTTTCTTTTAAAAGGAAGGTGAAAATCAAAATATTCCTCTAGTTATTCTACACGTATACATAAGTCAACTAAATGTAACTGTAGTGTGACCAGGCCAGAATTGGAGAGCGGCCCTGGCAGTGCTGCCTTCCGTTTCCTGTGGCACTGTATTCCTCACTTCCTATTCTTCCTCTCTCCCAGGCAACCCATCACATCACTGAAGCAGGGTGAAAATTTACTACACACTGCATCCCACAAGCTCTGACTTGTGCTGCATACGCAATACCACCTTAAGAACCACACTGCAATCCTGCAATGTGGACATCATGATTATTTCTGCTTTACAGACAACAAGCCTGGAGCCTCAGACAAGGCTAAAAGCAAAGCGACTCTAACAGCATGATCTCATCTTCCATCCTATCTTCAAAGCTCTCTCCAAAGAGTTGGACCTGACCTGCAAGCCTCAAATGGCGATTCATGCTATTTTGAAATAATGTAATAGTCTTAAGACTTGAGGATAATAAGACTATGGAACCCGTAACCAGAATGTGCACAGCTGAATAAGTACTAAGGAGGGCACATCTAGAAATAATGTGCTCATTTCAGTAATTCTCTTAGTTTTAAGAGCTGCTCTTAAGAATCTAAAGATAGACCTCTTGAGAAGTTCAGATCTCAATTTTAACCAAAAATAGAACTGTTGGCTGAATTGCCACCCACATCTTTTCCCAGGCTGGACTCAGAATGACTTCTGGTTATGTCGAGAGTAGGAACATATGGGTGATGGCTGAGTGGATAAAAAGCACTTGCTTCCAAGCCTGACAACCTGAGTTCAGTACCTAGAACCTACATTGTAAAAGGAGAGAGACTCAAATCCCAGAAGTGGTCCTCTGGCCCCACACACATGCTGCAGCATATGCATGCCACAAGCACACAAGCTGAATGAACGAACGAATGAATGAATGAATGAAATAACAAAATAGTAACAAGAACAGGAGCATCTGACAGCTGGTGTGGAAGCACTAAATACAGAGTTGAAAGAAAAACGCGTGAAATACTTGAACAGTGTACACAGCCTGCCCAGGTAACAATCTAGAAGAGATGGGTCCCACACAGGATGCTCAGAATCTGAGCACTTGCTGACATTGTATTTCTGTCCACAGCGTATAGTTGCTGACTTGATTAGATGTGTCCATTCCAAACCTGGCAACTTGGACATCTAATCATAAGAGAATAAGTTTGCACAGCTCTGAAAGAACAGAGAGGGGGCTTGGGTTCATTACGCTAATCTCCCACTGCAATACCAACAGGCATACCCTCCTGTCCAGCTGAAAATGTCCTATTTGGTACTAAACCATGAATGTCATGGGAAGGAGTATGTACTTTTCCCAGTTAGTCTATTATGAAGCAAAATACTACAGGTTCCTTTTTGTTCTCAGTAGCCAGCAGCAACTTGACAGCACCATGGAAAGAAGCATTTCCCTCAGTTTCCCTCGGTGACTTGAGCCAACAGCTCTCAAAGGGTCTTCTTTGCAAAGTCCCATGCTGCAGAGGTACCCAAGCCTACTAAATCTGCATCTCCAAGTCAGTATCCAAACAGCTGGGCACTGCCAACAATCCTACTGGAAACTCTACAACCAAGAGTTAGGACTACCACACTGGTATGCAAAAAGGTATATTCTCGAATCCCTGCACATCTGAGCGATTTCTACACATAAAGAACTGCTCTTTCTGTCTCTGTTTGATTTTCAATGCAGACTTTCTAAGGACAAACTGGAGAGAAATGCTATGCTAGCAGACACACAAAAAACTTATTTCCATACAGGTCTTAGAAAGCTAAAACATGCAGGGCTAAGCTGGAAGTACTCTTTGACGTTCAGGAGACAAAGAAGGAAAAAGAAGTATAAAAGCACATAAGACTATGTACTACCACACACAAAGGCACTTCACAGTCCTGCTTTAAAGCCAAGTCAAAGAGGACTAGGAAGATGGCTCAGCTGGTAAAGCAAATATGATTGCTTTGTTGGGGAGGTGTCCTGGGCCTTGTTGGCCAGCTAGACTAGCCAAGCTCCAGATTTTGTAAGAGAACCTGTCTTAAAGAATAAAATGGATCCCAGCATTCTGGGAGGCAGAGGCAGGCAAATCTCTGTGAGTTCAAGGCCAGCCTGATCTACAAAGTGAGTCCAGGACAGCCAAAGCTACACAGAGAAACCCTGTCTTGAAAAACAAAGCAAGAACAGATAAGAATAAAACAGAGAAACAAATGAATAAAAACCATAAACAAAGCAAATGAATAAAATGGATACTAAAAAAGACATCTGAAGTCAACTGTGGCTTCCACAGACACTTTCACACATGTGCACCCACCCACCCACATACATGCAACAATACTCACACAAATGAATCAATCTGGGTCAAATTCTGTCCAATATGAAGGAGCTTTTGTAAAAATCTCATTTTTGTACCAGAGCCAGCTATTCAGATAATGGTTACAAAGGGACAGCTCATATTCAAATTTCAAAGCATGCATGCGCGCGCGTGTTCGCACACACACACACACATACACACGTGGCCTCAGGAAAGCATTCTCTGACTAGAACAGGAAAGTGCTCAAGGTTTAGTTTAAAAGGTGAAGAGCCTTTTATGGCTTCTGATGAGAAAGCATAAATTCTAGGAACACTATTTATATAATTATCTCTGTAAATTAAGGAAGAACTGATGGAGAGAAGAGGGGCGGGGAGATGGAATGGGTAGGGACCGCTGAGTTCTCGAACCCAGCCTTAGGTACCCAAGACTCTTAAAAGAAAGTGTTCTGGAGTTCTGGTTTCTATAGAAGCTTGAGATTTTTCCTGGGGAAGTGAGCTAGCAGAGCAATTCCTCACAGAGCAAGCCATGCAAAACACACAGAATCCACTGCCAAGTTACTTAAGCAGACAGGAAGGTTTGAAAGAAAAGTGCTGACACTATCCCGAAGTATAGTGTGTGACTCCAAGAGGGAGATCTCAGACCAGTTGAGAGGAGCATTCCAATTAAGCCTGGTGATAAAATCAGGCTTATGTGGCATGGTGGCTCTTACCGACTAACAGGAGACCCTATTGATGGAAGTCTTGGTTTCTCAGGGGACTGCTTTACCCTCTAATTTCCATGCTTAGCTGCTTTAGCTGCTTTCCCTGTTCTTGTCAAAGGGAAAGCTGTGTTGGAAAAACCACCACACTCAGGAGAGCGCAGGTGATGCGGCCAAAAAGCGAAACTGAACCTATCCCTGACCTCATGAACAGGCTCAGGAACAAACCACTCACCTTGGTGTTTGAAGAGAGAATGCACCTCTCTCTAAGTTAAATGACAGACCTGGGAGGCAAGTGAAAGGAGGAAAGCAGGCACACTACCAAGCAGATTAGCAGGCAGTGACCTGAAACACTTTCAAACCAAAAGTTAGACCTGTTCAAACAGCTCCACCAAATGCCCAGGCTATATGCCTTTCATACTGTGTCAACTGTTCAAAAATCACACTGGCCTCCAGGAGCAATAAATCCTAAGAACTTACTAAAAGGGAACCAAGACTTCTAAAGGTATAAACAGCTGGTAGGGCTCAGGACAAGGAAGTGCTGTGCAGAAAGGAGAAAAGGATCCTGAACTCTTTTCTGTCTTATATATGAAGGCTCTTTGCCATCTGACCAAAATAACATCACTGGATATAACCGGGGTGGGGGTGCTCAGAGATCTGACACACGGGCTCACAATGAGAATCCCAGACTCTTCTAGTTGCCTGGAGCATTGTAATATGATTTTCCAGCACATTAGGGAAGCAAAAGGAGAACCGGAAAGTCTATGTACTGGCTAGATTTTGTTAATGTCACTTAAAATGGAGGGAAAAATCCTTGCAAGATACCAAATAGAGTACAGCAGATGGCAAACAAATATTATGAAGCAATCTTTACGAAATCTGCAGTGTGTCACAAATATACAAAATGGCAGAGTTTGGGAAAAGAGAATCATAACAGGCCATATGTTGTACACGATTTTTATCCAAAGTGACGTGCAATCTGAAAGTGAAGCCTGGAGGAGGCATATAAAGGCCCCAGAGGGAGTAGTACTTCAGGTAGGGGTGGTCAGAACAGCCCAGTGTGTAAACAGCAGAAACTAGGGTGCTCACAGCAACCCCTGCAATGACAGGAGCTCAGGAGGGCATTCCACAGAGTGACAGAAAGTAAAGGCAATATATTATTTGTCATTTTTAACACTTATGTACAGGTGGGAGTTGAACAGAACTAGAGTAACAACAGGAAAGAAATGGGAACACGGTTGTGAAGGGGAGAAAGCCATCAGGAGGAAATTCCCAGAAGAGGTGTCAAGTTTACAGTGGTTCTCAGGCAGGACGGCAGGCTGTGACTTCTGAGGTCACCTGCATGCGCATGAGCCGTCACCTAGCTCCTTGCCCTCATCCAAGGTCCCCGTGCTCCCCTGCTTCGTTTCCTTTTTCTTCTTGAAAAATAAAGTGCCTACTATGTGCAGGTGTTCCACCTGGGCACAGGGATGATGACGGTGAAAAGAAAAGCCAAGCAGAGCCCAAGACCTTTGATGCACACACGCCAAGTGAAGATGGTACTGGTCATGTACACAGATCGTATGTGGGAAAGAGTACCATGGGGAGAAAGAACTGACACAGAGGAAGACAACACAAGTGAGAGCGGCCAGAGCAGAGTGCAGAGGGGAGAGTCCAGAAGAGATGGTGAGACGGGGTCAGGGTAGAGCACAGGGACAGGGGCATCTGAAGGAGCTGCCTTCCACTGGCTCCTGAGCGAGCAAAGCCCCCGGAGCTCTCTGATCTTTCCATTTATCTTCTAGAAGGATCATCCTGGCTGCTGGGGGATGGGGACTTAGGAGGCTACAGTCCTATTCCAGTTGGGGGTGATGGTGACCTGACAAGCTACAGCTATTCTGAGTGTTATCAGTCTCCCCACCTTAAGAGCTAGAATTGCACTGGGAAGCCCAAGCTGGCTCCACTCATGGCTCCAGCAACCCTGACAATGGCCTGGTGAACTGCTGGGACACAGTGCGCACCACTAGGCCTAGTCAAGCTGAGGTCCTGAGAACGGACCACACACTGGCTCTATGTAAAGACAGGTTTATCGGGTTTGTCCCTCAAACAGCTACATCTGTTTTTCATACTCTGAAATCTTACAACTTAGAAAAATTGCAGTTTTCCTTCAACAGCACATAGTATGCCTAATTTAAAATAAGACATGATATGTTTACTCAAAGATTCCTAGGTAAGGAGGTCGAAGAGATGGCTCAGCAGTTTAGAGGACTTGTTGCCCCTGCACAGATCCAGGTTCAGTTCCCAGCATCCACATGGAGGCTCACAGCCACCTGATGCCCTCTTCTGGGCTCATGGGCACCAGGTACACATGTGATGTACATGATACACCCATGAAGACAAATTAAAAAGAAAAAAATAAGATTCCCATCTAGATCACAAAATAAACTTGCCCAAACTCTTAAAACAACTCAGAATATTCATTCACTGAGAAGTGGATAGAAAACCATCAGTTAGGAAGGGGGCTCAGCGGTTAAAAACACTTGCTACTACCCTTCTAGAGGAGCAAAGTTCAGTTCCCAGCATCCACAAGGGACTGATCCTAACTGTCTATAACTCAAGCTCCCAGGATCTGATGTCCTCTTCTGGCCTCCATGGGCACTATACTCAAATGCATACACACATAAATAAAAATTTTCAAAAATTAAAAATAAATAGTTGGGGTTGTAGAAAGACACAAACATTTACCTTCTAACCATGTTTTCTGAGTCACATTCTGATATACACTTTGACAAGAATGAAGACACACGATAGCTGCAAAACACATGGCATGCGGCATGTCTACACACAAGGCAGCATTTGTCTAGATGGACTTCAAACTCATCTTTCAAGTTGCCCATGAGACTTCCCTGTCCCACAACATCAGGCTAATAGTTACTAGTCTCAAGAAAAATACAGGGAACAATGTGCACGTAACAGACATGCACAGGAGATGCATCTGCAGGCACGGTTGATGTTTGTCACCTGGTGTGTTGGAGTGCTCATTAATCTGCTAATGAAACTGAGAGACTCAGTAGGGGACCCTGGGCCTTCATAAGTGCCAGGCTGTCACTGCATCCGTTAGGCCCACACATGCAACATACACAATTTTTTTTATGGCTATGGAATTTAGCCTCATCTCAGAAATATTCTCACATCAGGGAAAAGACAGAGTATTCAATAAATGGCCAAGAAGTCAACTACCTATCCATGTGAAAAATAAAGCTGCACCCATCTGCCTTTCACCGACATATCTGAAGCTATGAAGGTACAAGAGTAAAATAAAATCTGAAACTGGGAATACTCATGCTTTTTATTCAAAAAGCTGATGGTACAGACAAACGTACTTAATAGATAACATGTATGTGCAACAATGTACAGAAAAGAAAAGCAATGTAGGCAAACATTTTGAGTACCCTGGAATGTAGAAGGCCTTCTTAAGCATGCAAATTCAGAAGAAAGTACATAAATTAAAATGCTGGTAAAAATGTAAATGGCCATCTAGTAGATTAAACAATTTGAGCAACAGCAAAGACTGAAGTTGGTATGTGCACACTGATGCTGGAAAGATATCTAACATATGCTAGTAAGTGAGCGCGGGGAAGACAGCAGCATTGTATGTAAGGAACTCAAGACATTACTAACAGTAAGCTAGAATGTTCTGCTTTGTTCCTAAGCTACTCAAAATTTGTAGCAATATGCCATTATATAAAAACAAACAAACAACCCGCTAGGTATAATAAGTACTTTTGGACTAGCAAGTTGGCTCAGCGGGTTACAGCACCTGCCACAGAGCCTGAGGACCTGATCAGGGTTCCATCCTGGAGCCAACATGGTGGAAGGACAAAACTGACTCCTACAGGTTATCCTCTGACCTCTACATGTGCGACATGGCCTATGTATGAACGCACATGTACACACACACACACAAAAGAATAAAAAAAGTAAATTAACCAAACGCTCATTTGTGCTCTAGTTATGTGGGAGAAGAACCCATATGGGTAATAACAGAAAAGAGGCTTCGTACTACCAGGCCCCATGGTGAACATGGCCCATAGGGCCCTCCCTCCTATCCCATGCAGCCCTAACTTCCTTGGAAATACCAGGCCAGAGAGCAAAACTAGAGAGAACCTCAGCCCTCTCAGGACAGTATGTGTGGGAATCTGAATTGGGGTCCAACTTGTCCATCATAACCAATTACATCCAAGGCCCAGCCAATAGCACAGATAATCCCAAAGCATAGACAGTATCCCTTTAGCTGTTCTTCACGTGCATTTCATAATTTCCACTTGACTATAGACACAGGGCACACTGACTTCCTCAACAAGCATATCCCCAACTCCAGAGATAGTGCTGAAAAGTTACTAAAGAAAGTGGCCAGCACTGCAAGAGCTGGCCCGTCCACTCTGAGAACAATGCATGGAAAAACAAGCCCTAGAAGAGCTGGCACCAGGCAATCTGCCACATCAGCTCCGTCTGCATCTCTCATTCTCTCAACTCTTTCCCCTACATTTAGGAAAAGTGGGAGCTTTGGGCTCCGCGCTGTCTCCTGCTGCTCCATTACCAACTGTCACGCCATCTCTCCAGTGTGAAGAGTCAGGATTGGATACTTGCTGCAACGTTAAGTGGTCCTTTCATAAAGTTTTAGTTATTTCAGGGCTACTCATCCACAAACCACCAAAATGCCTTAGACTTCCCAGAAAACTGCCCTACAAATTAAACCTTAACTCTTTCTTGCATATCAGCTCCACTGATCAATTGGATCAAAACCAGTCATGAGAAAAGCCATGATAATCTGGCCATAAACAACCAATGGCTGTCATTATTTTTGTCTATGTGTGTATATTTTGTTGTTGTTGTTTACCTAAAGCTGTTCCAAAGTTGGATGTTGGGACAAATGTCTACAGTCCTAGCACCTGGTGTGAAAAGGGGACGTGCAAAGGAGGAGGAGTAGAAAGGGAGTGGGAGTGGGGAAGAGAAGCTGACAGTGTCAGTAGGTGAGCAAAGCTGGTCTGTACACTGCCATATACAGAATTCCTATCCTGGCTGGAGAACACAGAAGACCATGACATCAAGAACAGAAACCTCAAAGCCGAACATTTCTTCTCTGTTTACATGTCAGGGATGTCCATGCGTTTACAAAGACTGCATGTGTTTGAGTCTGGGCTCTGCCTCTTCCTAGCAATCACTGTTAGCAATCATTTCATGTCTGTAGTGCCAGTTTCCTCAAAGGTCTAATTTTCCTACTTTGCAAGTCACTGCAAAGATTACTAAGCCTCAGCAACAGTCTTTGGAAAGAACCTAGTCCATTGGCTGGCTCAGAGAAAGCCATCAGCGACGGTTAAACAATTAATACTATTATTAGTAATGCAAACCCTGGAAGCTGGTGGAGCAGGCTCAGGCCTGGGAATGGAAAGTACAAAGTTAGGCCTATATGTGTAAGGCTAATAACCTGAGTTTGATCCCAGAATCCACTATGGAAGGACAGAAGTGACTGCTGAAATTTATCCTCTGATACCCACAAGTGCCTGAGTGAGGCATGGGGGCACATAAGTACACACACACATGCACAAAGGGAGAGAGAGAGTAAAGTAAAAGCAAACTCCTTTTTGCCGTGCTTATGCAAAGCCAGAATATACTTCAACTGGGGTGACTGAGAGCAGCCCAGCACAGCTGAGAAAACACACTCTAGAACCCACCCGAGTGCTCACTTGCATGATCTGAGCAAGCTGCTCAGTACTCAGAGATGGCCTTTCTTGGGCTGTACAGTCTTTCATGGGAATCTTGTGAAGGCTGACAGGACACGGCTGGCTCATGTGACAGCAGTGTGAGCATCAAACACTCACACTGGGACTATTCCAGAAGCCCCAACATCATAGCTACCAAAAGAAGCCTAAATAGAGCTTGATGTGTGTGTGTGTGTGTGTGTGTGTGTGTGTGTGTGTGTACACGTACATACACATTTAGTCCTCAACAGCATGGAGAGCCGTAATTAATAGGCCTACTTACTGTAGCTTTTAAAAGCAAGTTCTGATTACTGAACACTGTGCCAGCTACAGTGACATACATAAAGTGAAAAATGGGCTTACTCATCTCCAATCCCCAGGACCCATGTCCACTTCCCAGGGCAGAAGGCACTGCACTAGGTCCTCTGTAGATCCTGTCCCCAGTACATATGAGGTGGATAAGGAGGGCTCCAGTTTTGATGGAATGGGATTATTCCATATACAGCGTTTGTCCATTTAGCAATCAATCCTGGTCTCTTCTGGGTACTGCTTCATACTTCAAAACATAGAGCCATTATTATTAACTGGTCCACTCCACAGGGGCAATTGGCTTATATTTATTTTTCACTAGCATGCACACCTCGTTTCAATAAAGGCACTCAATGTTTCTGTAGGAGAGCTTCTGTTAAAAGTGCTACATAGCTTACCCGCTACTAAGTATGTCGAACTGTCCTTGCCCTGTACTGTCATTGCTCACTGTATATTCTACCAGTGGCCATCTTTAAAATAGGAACAAAAGCACACTGTCATATGGAAAAAAAATTACAATTATTTCCATGCTGGAAAGCAGCACACATTTTCATGTGTGCTTGTTATGTATGACGTATATATACATGTGCATGTGAGCATGCACAGGCATGTTCCTATGTTTGAGTGTGCATACACCTGTATGGGGTCAAACCCCAGCCTCAACTATTGGTCTTCATCTTCTATCTTGCCTGAGACAGGATCTTTTTTGTTGCTTGCTGGCTACATCAGGCTAGCTGGTCCCAGCGTCTGGATTCTCTGTCTTTATCTCCGACCTTCCCACAGGAGCACTGGGATCAGATGTGCGCTGCTACGCTCAGCTTTTGCTTGGGCTCTGGGGACCAGGACTCAGGTTCTCACAATGGCACAATGAACATTTCATCCACTGAGCAATCTCCTCAGCCCATAGCCCCGTTTTCAAAAAGGGGCAAAATCACAATTCCAAATCTTGACTTTACCCTTCTCAATACCTGAGGCCTTACATGCGTCTATATAAGCACCAGGACTTCTCCTGCAAAGTCCTGGCCTGTGTCAAAACCAGCTTTCTATCATGCCCAGGCCTGTCCACAAAAGCCAGTTTAATGGAGAGGAGAAGGATTCATGACAGAGTCACCATCATCTAGCAGGGTAGACAAACTGAAACAGAACCATCCCGCACACTGCTCAGGAGAGCTTTACCCTGCTGCTATGTCCTAAAGTACTAAAGGATTAAAACCTCTTAGTAATGATCATCGGTCTACAGGTAGTTTACACGGTTCATTTTGCCCCACACTACTATAACAACCAGAAGAGCAGATAAAGGTCATCTTGGTAATTAAAGCTATATTGTAGAGATATGCACACCCAAGATATGATTAAATAAGAAAATATTACTCAGTTCAGTATCATTAAACTTGCATTAATTTATAAATATTTAAATGTACCATATGATGATCATTAATAATCTGGTTTTGTCAGTTTTGAAAGTAATACAACCCATAAAGCATGTGAACTATCACTGCAGAAAGAAAGGATCAGGAAAGTACACAAGCCAGACTCACATTCAAACGCTGTGGTCGTCGCTTCAGGCAGAACCTGGCCTATCACGTCCTAAACAAAGAGAGAAGAAAGACACAATTAGCCATCTTCTTTATTGCCAGCATACGGCAAGTCCAAGAGGAAACAGGGGAACCTGGAAAGGATTTTTGAAATGCTGGCAAAACCATAGAAACATGAGCTTACAATCACACTTAGCCCAGAAACTTAAATCTCTATTCCAAGGAGGAAAAGGGTTTTAAAAAACCCTTCATATTGTATTAAAGACAATGTGTTATTCTCAGTTCAACAGTGCACATCACTACACTATTACACACACACACATTCATTTCTCATACTCGAGACAGGGGCGAGAGGGAAGTTGTTTAGGTTTGTGCCGTTAGTATTAGATGTACAACCAAGAAAAAATACTTAACCATTCTGAGCCTAATTCTGATTATTTTCCAAAATGGATCCAATGACACTGAAAGGGTAATGTGAAAACCAAACAATGTAATATGCATAAGCTGAGACCTACCACATTATAGACATCCAATTAAATGTGGTTCTTGGTCTGTAAAGCCCACACAGTGCCTTGCTCTTATAGTATTAGTTCTGGCAAACAAATTTCTATGATGATATGCAACTAAGGTAATAAGACAGTTCTCATCAGCCTTTACTCCTAAGCAATGGAAACATATTTAATGTTGCTGGGATACAAGTTAATTTGGGAGGAAAAGGCCCTGGAAGGTATATATAATCTGATATCAGTATGTAAATGAGTTTTCAGAAGACTAAAAAACTAGTCTTCGGGGGCACCTGAATGGAAGAGGCACAGAACACCTAAGTGGTAGGGAAGGAGGGCCTCCATTTTCAGTCCCTCGGCAAGCCTTGTAGACCTCTCTTCTCCCCAGGAGCCCTGCTAAGATGGCCCTCCCAGGCCAATGCTGTGCCAGAGCTGGCACCATGCTGCCAGCTGACAAAGCCGGCTGGCAGTGTTTCTCAGCGGGAAGCCCATAGCCCTTCCAAAACAGGGCACTTAACAGAGAGGAGACTGCAACTTCCTTCTGAAGGCAATTCTTTAGGAGTGTTTGCTGCAGTGCCAATTTGCATAATCATCTTGGCGCTTCTTTTTTCTTCTTTCTTTTTTTCTTTTTCAAAAAACAAATCTGTGCATAAAAAATTGATGCAGGGGAAAAGGCTATCCTGAGTAACCCTTATTCATCAGTCAAAAATAAGAAACAAAATTTGAGGGTTAGTAAATTCTTTCTACACATTCACAGGGAGCAAGCTTTCTTAACAGGAAGCTAGCTCTACACTGACTACAGATTAAGTATGTAGGCAATCCAGAGGAAAGGATGGAAGCGCAAATTTTGCCAGAGTGCCAGGACTGTGTCTCCTAGCCTTCTACTGGCCATTTCTAAGAAAGGTATGTCTAACGGTTTTAAGTACATTTCCAATTTACTTTAAGAGCTTATTTTGTACTTGTTTTCAAGGAAATTTCTGCTGTCTTCAAAAATGTAATGCTTTCTTTAACTAAAGAAAATTTCAAAAGAAAATTTAAATTGACACATCTTGATGGTGTCATTTCTTGATTTTTTTTCCCCTTCCTCTCAATAATTCAAATATCTAACAGGAGAGAAATAAAGTTGTCTCTACAGCATGCCAGGAGCTTTGTAAGGAAGTGCAGGTTAAGACTTGGCTCTTGACTTCAGGAAAACTATAATCTGGTCTCTGAGGTATGATTGGTCAACTGGCAGCATTTCTAGTAACAAGAAAATGTTAATTGCAAACAGTATTCTCTGTGGTTGTCAATGGTGCCTGTCAACTGGACAGGACCTACAATCACTGACGAGACAAACCTCTGTGCATGTCTGTAAGGGATTTTCTATACTGTGTTAACTGAGGTAGAACGCAACCCCTTGAACATGGATGACACCATGCCATGGACATGGGCTGAGCAGCGTCCACCATTCTCTGCTTCCTGACTGCAGGGTTCCATGCACATGGGCTGAGCAGCGTCCACCTCTCTTTGCTTCCTGACTGCAGAGGCAATGTGACCAGCTGTCTCCTGCTCAACCCTCAAACTGCAGGTGAAAATAAAACCTTTCTTCCATAAGTGGCTTTTGTTAGGAAGCTTGACACAACTAGCACTCACAAGGAAGAATCACGGGTTCAGTTTGGAAAGAAATGTCACAAATTAGGAACAACCAGAAGTGGGACCTCAGGATATGATTGAAAGAGAAAGAGAAGGCTGACTATCCCTTGCCTCACACTAATCAATCCAACCCTTTACACGGTTCTTAGAACTGCAGACTGTCTCCAGAGGCGAGGAGAAAGAAAGCTAAGGAAAAACAGAGAACCCAGTGTCACTGCCCTTGGTTTTGGCGTCCTTCATATGCACTTAGCTCCCGGAGATAAAGACCAGAGGCAAGCCCAGAGGGGACAAGATGAGTGACCTGTACAGGGTCCCAGCCATTTGGAGAAGGAGCAACTGAACTCTTCAACTCTGACTAGGGTCTCAGACACTCAATCCCTCTGACCCAGTGACTACAACCTGCTCTGGCTTCTGTGTCAGGTTTTGCAAAAAACTAGCTGTGCAAGGCGCCTTCCCTTACAGGATAGGGTGTGCTTCCTCATCTGAAAACAAGGAAGTGTGAAAATGTGCTCAGGTCAGACAAAGGGACCATCCAAGTTTCACATGGCCTTAAAGCTCAAGGTTCCAAGCCAGAGATGCTGATTTCTTTGAGGTTTTGTCTTTTCTTCATGGAAGAGATGAAGCAACGTGGGGAGAGCAGATGACAAGGACCTTGCCATGAGACAGCACTAGGACAGAACCAGTTCTAAGTTCTTTACTGACTCTTCATGACAAACGTGCTCCAGATGTTCCTATGAGTGAAATGTCCTGACACACAGCTCTGAGCCCTAGTAGTAGGGCCATCAGTGCTGTGCCTCCTGTAGGCCACAAGCTGGGGATCTCCTGGAGGTACTCCAGAGGCAGAGGGCCAGGTCTTGTCAACATTTATAGAGCACTATCTAAGTGCTTAATCTGCACATAGAAAGTCTTGACACAGTTATAAATCAGAAAACTGAGCTGGAAAGATAGTGACTGGCCTGAACTCAGGACCCAGTGCTCACCCAGCATCCAAGAAGTAGAGACAGGGGGATGAGGGGCTCTAGGTTACTCTTCATAGAGTAAGTAACTTGAGCTCAGACTGAGCAGAACGACACCCTGCCTCAAAAAAGAAGCCAGTGATCTGCAGATTATAACTGTACACATCTGGTTTTTTTTAAGATATATTTTTCACTTGTTATATATACATGTGTATAAAAACATGCCATGGCCACATGTGGAAGTCAGAAGACAACTTTCAGGAGTTGCTTCTACTATGGGTTCCTTGGACTGAACTCAGGTTTCAGGCTCACACAGCAAGCTCTACCCAGCTCTACCCAGAGAGCCATCTAGCTGGCTTATCCTCCTGTCTTGGGCTCCATCAATAAATAAATCTCTAGGTTCTGTGAAGCAACAGAATCAGCTCTCTTTCTCCTCCACAAGTTTACCTTCCGGAAGAACAAACAGGCAAATAATCCTGACTGAATGCATGCTGGACCCCAGGAACTACACCGAATACCAATGTGGCCACCTGGCCAACATTAACACAGGGAAAGTGAGGCGTGGTGCGGAAGGATGGGTGAAAGTTGGCCAAACAAAGAAAAAGGCAAAGCGGAAACACAGCCTGGTAGAACTCACTGTGACTACACACCAGGCACACAGCGTGCTCATGAGAGTGTGGCAAGAGAGGACACAGGTGCCAGGCCAATCAAGATGAGACAGTGATGAGGACTGTGTGGGCTTTTGAGGAAGGGAGATCATCCACATGCATGCTGTGAAGGGCAGCAATGCAAGAAGGGGGCGTTCGGGGTCAGAGACTGGAAGTTGCGAGCTTACTACTCTTGGTCTAGGAATCCGAAAGCCTGCTTGGCCAGGGTGGTCACTGACATCTACTTTTCAAAATGAAATTATAGATACCATATTTTTTTTAGCAACTCAAGAGAGTAAAAAAAGTTTTCCCCCTTCCAAAAAACAATGGCACTCAGTCTCCTCTTACAGAACTGGTGAATCAGACTGCACATCTGCCTGTTAGAACATTGTTCCCAACACACCCAAATCTGTCACTGAGTTACTCCGTACATAAAGACAATATACTGCACGTGTTAATATCAAATCACTAACAAGATGTACGTGGGCTTCAGTATGGGGAAACAATAGTAAACAAAAGTCAGTATGTTTGGGGCCAGGGAGATGGCTCAGCTGGCAGGCATGAGGGCTGAGACTGACACCCAGACCCATGAAAAAAAGCCAGTTTGTAGGGGCTTGAGAGTTGGCCCAGCACGGTGAGATGTATGCTTGTAATCCAGCACTGGGGACGCTGAAACACGGAGATCCCCAGGGCTTGCCACCAGCCAGCGCTGTCTCAAAACACAAGGTGGATGGCACCCGAGCACAATTTCCACATGCATGCACACACAGACAAACACACAGTAAGTAAGAAAGCTAGAGTTCTGGCACTGACTCTCTACCTCAGTCTTTGGAAGGTTTTTTGTTTTGTTTTGTTTTTTACTTTTTACTCTCTACTCACTACATATATACATATTTATAATACTATATAATATATGCTATATATGGACTCAAGAACCCATCTACATTAACCTTCATAATTTTGTGTGAAATATATTCTGAGTTCCCAAAGCAATGCAATGTTGATGCTAAAATGCATATTTTCCCTCAACAGGCAACATCTCTGAAACTGAGCTGTTTTTTTCCAGAGTGGTGTCCCGTAGTTTTAACAGGAAACATTTTTTTTCTTATTGATAGGTAAATTTATGTCTTTCAATCAATGACATTTAAGGTTTGCTTAATCATTGTAAATTAAGATTGCTCTGGTTTCCCTTTCCCAGCAGGTCACAAGTTCAGGGAACTCACAGTGACAGGGCTAGAACGAGGGCAGGGATACTTCCCAAATAATTGATACAGAGACTGAAAATTTAAAACTCTGCTTTTTATATCCCAGTTGTTTGCACTGGTGTCTAAGTCCCAGTCCTGACTGTGAGCTTCCTGAGGGAAGGGGCTCACTCCGATATATCTACTTCCCCGGGGCCCTGCACACTGACCAGTTTTCAGTGAATACAATTAATCGATACTGTGGTTGAAACAGGAAGCTGACCCCACCAGAGGCCAGCTCAGGCCACCAGTGGTCAAGATGCTACCTATCCAGGTCCTGAAGCCCCAACACTGGGATTTGGCCACTAAAAAACAAGATGCTGCCTATCCAGGTCCTGAAGCTCCAACACTGGGATCTGGCCACTAAAATTACCACTCACCAGCACATCCCTGAAGAGCAACTGAGGCCCGGAGTGCACGGTCCAGTCCACTGCGCCACTATTTGGAATCTTGATCCGAATGACCAGCACCTGGTTCTCCATGGCACGGAAGGGACCAAGGGCCAGCCACAGCATTACAGGTTAAAGGGTCTCACATCCTGGGGCAAGGGGTACCGACTAGCCCCTGCTTAGGAGCCCCAAGAAGTGACAAGGGAAACGAGAAAGAAAGGCGATAAAAACAGGGAGCAGGAAGATGCTGGAAAAGTGAAGAGGGACGATCAGGAGGGAGCTCGCAGGCCCCGAACCAGGCCCAGGTCCTGTGCAGTTTGGGAGTGTCTCTGGAGGAGGATGCACTGAGAAAGGGGTAGCGGCCAAGAAGAATTAGCAGAGAGCGGAAAGGTACTGAAGTTACAAAAAAGTGGACAAAACAGAACCCACAAGCGTTTTGTAGTCCGTGTGAGTAAGAGAAGACAGTAGGGCTACGGCCTGGTTTAGGGGAGGTACAGCGGGCCAGTGTCCTGCCGTCCTGAGTGGCTCCGTGGGCAAAGGGAAGGTGGCCCGGCGCCGCGGGCTGGGGGGCTGTTACGGGGAAGCGGCACCGCGCTTCTCCCCTGGGCCGAAGGGCCCAGGGCCGCGAGGTCAAGGGGCGGGTCCGGACCGCAGCCGGA
This sequence comes from Pachyuromys duprasi, assembly GCA_028658305.1. Classification (NCBI taxonomy): domain Eukaryota; kingdom Metazoa; phylum Chordata; class Mammalia; order Rodentia; family Muridae; genus Pachyuromys; species Pachyuromys duprasi. The sequence continues at coordinate 52,257,244 of CM053749.1, read as the reverse complement.
ATCGGAGGCCGCGGAGCGTGCGGGCTCGAACGACGGAGGCCCGCGTCCCGGCCTCCGCGAGAGGAAGATGAGGAGGGCGGCCGATAGAACGCTGTTACTCCGGAACCAAAACGCACGGCGCCGGAACCCGGGGAGCCGACAAGTGGGACCCGCCTCCTGGGGCGCCATGTTGGAAGAGGGCAGCTCGGGGCGGAGCGGGTACCGCGTGTTAGCACTTGCTGATAGCCGGTTCTCTCTGCAGCGATGAAGGCGTCTAGAAAACCCAAAAGACACCAATCTACGGCTGGGAACTGTCAGTAAAACAATTTGAGGTTTAATCTTGTGTATGTGGCTTCAGAAAAGATGTTGAAAGACATGATGGCAGCTCCAGTTTGTCAGCTTGTGTACTTTTTAATCTCGTGGGATTTGTGCATCAAATTAGCAGAAGCCAAGCAAGACCTTTAAAAAAAAAAATTAGCAAGTGTTTGTGCCACTCCTTTCAAGTTAACAGTTCCAAAATACACCATTAGCAAAATGTGCACGATTTTCAGTGAGGTCCTTTACCCCAACCAGTGACCTACTGTACCAAAAAATCCCCTGCTCAAAGCAATAGTAAAGAAACTCAATGAAGAGCTTAACTGCCTGAGGACAGCTGTATTTCTGGCATCATAATATCTTATTCAACCGTTGCAGAAATATCCCGTCTGTTCCATATATTTTCAACTAAATTGCAAGTGTTTAGGCAGTCAGTGATAGCAGGGCAGTAGCCGTAAACCTGGGTTATTTTTAAATGCCTTGTTACCACTCGTTTTAAAATGCATAATCCTGTTGATCTATGGTGCCTATACAAAAATTGCTTACAAATGACAACGTGTAGGTAGGCCCTTTATGTGTAATTAAATTCTGCTATTTTCTCTACCTTTTGGGGCTGATTATGAAGAGACATAGTGCATGGGGGTAGGGTTAGTGTCCACTTTCCCCAGAACAAACATTAATGTAAGAGGAGGAAAAATTAAATGTTGATCATTTCCAGTATAATACCAAAACTTGTTCTGAAATCTCCGCTGCCTGGGCTTTATTTTCCTGTTGGATTTGAAAGGACATTGTAGGAGATAAATGATCATCTTTCCGTTATTGCTCCTTAATAGCTTAGGCAGAAATTCATTTAGATTCTCCAGGTACTGTAGAATTGCCGTTTTCTACCTGCTCTTCAGTGCTGAAAAATAATCTATTCACTCATTTCCCCATGTTCTTCTTAATCTAAACTTTATTTCTATTATTTGAGAAAATTGACTACAAAAATAGAGATTTTACATAAACCTATGATTTGTTAAAAATGTCTTTTTAAAAATCATGGGGAAAAATCATGGGGAAACCAAATCCATATGCCAAATTTGTGAACATATTTTGAAGTGCTTTTTAAATGTATAAATGGCAGATTCACAGCTTCCCCAATATTTACAGAGCAAATATAATTCCATTTCAGGTTTTCATAGGCTTTATATAACATGAAATCTTAGACTTTATGATTTGATCAAAGATTTTACAGAACTCTAACATTCCAAAAGTATCTCTGCATCAAGTAGGATAAATTAAAGGAAAATATGTATATGATCTTACAGCTTTTGCACATAGGAATTTCTTTTTAACAGTGGCTGTAAGTAGGTACTCAAGAACTGGCTGAGGTAGTTTGGTAACCATAAAGCACACTGACTACTAAAGGTTTATGCTTGTCCTGAAGGGTTTGTTATAGTTTGGATCTGAAATGTTTCCCTCCCTGCCCCATGTTCTCAAGTCTTGGTTGCCAGTCAGTAATAATGCCAGGAGATGGTATAACCTAATACAGGGCCCAGTGGGAGTAAGTCAGGTCATTGGGGCCATATTTTAGGACATATTGGGACCAGGGCCCTTCCTCCTACTTTCTCTGTTTCTTGTCAGCCATGAGGAAAACACCTTTCCTCCCTGCCTTTTCCCACAAACTCCCTGATGTGTTATTCTACCTAACCACAGGCGAGAGACTGTGTCGTAAAACCTGCGAAGCTCTGAGGCGAAACAAACCCCTCCTCCTTACTCTAAGTTGCTTATGCTTGAAAAGTGACACAAGAGTGAGGCATGTTGAGGTATACGCTTGATCCCAGCATTGAGAGGCAGGAGCAGGTGGATATCTGTGAGTTTGAGGTCAGCCTGATCTACAAAGTGAGTCTAGGACAGCCAAGGCTACACAGAGAAACCCTGTCTCGAAAAAACTAAAAAACAAAAACAAAACAAAGAAGAAACAGAAAACTAACACAAAGGACTTGCTTCTCAATGAATATGATAGGAAGTTTGTCTCCAAATGAGCTATTATGATGGAAGAAACACAAAAATGAATATCAGATGGTGGTAAAAGCTAGGAGAAAAATTAACCAAGAGAGAATATGGTGGGGGGGGGGGGTGTTAACATTAAGGGAGATGACAACTGCTTTCTTGAATCCTGCTGATGATGACCTTAACTGAAAAGAAGGCATTTCTGAAAATTAGGTGTGGTGTGGTTTGAATGAAAATGGCCCCAGAAGTTTGTAGGAAGTGGCACTGTTGGGAGAGGTGGCCTTGTCAGGGGAAGCATGTCATTGGGTTTTAGAAGCCCAAGTTGATCTCCTTTCCTCCTGCCTGCTCCTCTGCCCACTCTCAGCCCCTCTCCACCACCATGTCTGTCTGCATGCCTCCATGCTTCAGGCCATGACAATAATGGACTAAACCTCTGTACTGTGAGCCAGCCACAATTAAATGTTTTCCTTTATAAGAATTGCCATGGTCATGGTATCTCTTCATAGCAATAGAAACCCTAAGACAGGTGTTTACTGGTTTTTAATTTTTTATGAAATGACAGTAAAACATGAGATCAGATTTACCCTTAAGTGTGCGAAGTGTGCAGTACATTTGCATTGTTACAAAATCAGTCTCTAGAACTTTTTACTTACAAAAGTGAAATCCTCTATCTATTAAATGACTTCCCATTTCCCCTTCCTTTCACATTAGCTTCCTGATTTTGAAAATGAACTACTTTAGAAACCTCAGACAAGTAGAGTCATACAGTACCTAGTATATTTCACTTGGCGCAATGCCTTCAAGGTTCATCTCTATTGTAACTTTGTACCAAAATTCCTTCATTTGCAGTGCTAAAGATAAGCTCTTTAGATCTGCAACACATTCATTCGTTCCTCTGCCAATGGAACTTTAGATTGCTTCTGTCTTTTGACTGTGTGGGTAATGCTGCTATGACCATGGGTGTAAGGACATGTATTCCAAGGCAGAGAGTATAGCTCTATGGTACAGGGTATGCTTATCACATATTAGGCCCTGGATTTGATCCCTACCCTCTTCAATAATAAATGACACTAATGTTCCAGACTAATTCTAACTCTTTCAGATATCTCATTAGATGTTTTTGTTACTGTAATGAAATACCTAAGCCATGCTAACTTTATGTATTTTTTATTCTTTTTATTGAAGATAACTTTTTCATACAATATAGTGTAATCATGGTTTCCTATATAGGAATTTTATTTCAGAACATGGCTGCTCTGGCAAGAGATCACATCCACAGACCTTTTAGGTCTGTGTAATCTGGCTGGAATGCAGACACATTGGGCCATGGTGGCATATACCTTTAATCTTCGGAAAGAGAGGCAAGTAGATTTCTGAGTACAAGGCCAGCCTGGTACAGAGCAAGTTTCAGGTAAAGAAAAGCTTAGGTCCAGGTGTGGGGGTACACACCTTTAATCCCAAATAATGAAGGTAAAGTTAGTAGAAGGAAGCACCCATGTTTGAATGTGATGTCTAATTGATTGGCAGACAAAGTGACAAATCAAAGAAAGATTTGATAGAATAGGATCTGCCTAACTTTCATGAGAACAGAGAGGTAAGGGAAGCTACTTAAAGGAGCAGCACAGAGAATGGGAGTGAGAGAGGAGTCCGTTTTGCTGGACAGTAATAGAAAGACAGGTTACAGAGAGAGAACAAGCTAGACTCAGGGAGAAGACAAAATGAGCCAGAGAATGAGGAGTCAGAAGTTTAGAACAGATTGGTAGAGTTAGTTTGAGGCCAAGCAGGGCAATTCAGTGAGAAGCAGAAAGAAGCCAGTTTGAATCAGTCAGCTGGGAGAGGAGTTTGAGCCAGAATAGTTGAGTTGAAGCAGCCCAACCAGAGCTCAGGAAGAACAAGAAAGTGTGAGCTTATTCAACATTAAGTCTCAGAGGCTGCAAACATTCTAGGCTTAGATTAGATTGTACAGAGGCAGTAAGCCCCCAAGATGACAATTACATGAGGTGAGTAAAAGTTGCTTTTACAGTTTCCCTTCCCCCACTCCTCCCAAATCATCCCCACCACTCAGTTCTACCCCTTCTTTTTCTCTTTAGAAAACAAGCAGGCAAACAAACAAACAAAAGCAAACCAGAATTTAAAAAAATAAGCACAAGAAACACATAAGCACACAAAAGCAAAACCCATGAAAACAAAAAATCAGAAACCATAATATACAAACAAAAGATCAGTAAGACAAAAATGCCCAAACAAAGAAATGTGAGACTGAAGGCCTACACAAATAGCATTGAGTTCATTTTGTGTGGGCCTCTACTGTTGGACATGAAGCCTGCCCTTCAGTGTGGCTTACATACCCAGTGAGACTCCATAGGAGAAAACTAATTTTTCCTTTGCATGCGGGTGTCAATTGGAGAGAAACTCTTGGTTAGAGATGGGAGCCCACGCCCAAGTCCCCCTTTCAACATAAGGATTAGGCTAACTTTATAAAAATGGTTTTTATTCAGCCTATAGTATTGCAGGTTTTGACTGTTGTTTTAAAGTAATTTAATGAAGAAATTTCATTTTGCTTTTATATGTTCTGAGAGGTTTTCTTTTCTCTTATTACCTTAATTGCAATCTCAGATCCTTAACCCAGAATCCCTTTCCTTCATTGGTCCCCTCCTCTTGCTCTGTCTCTCTGCCTCGGGCTTTTCTGTGTAGCCCTGGCTGTTCTGCTCTGTAGCCGAGGGTAGCCTCAGTTGCCTCCCTCTGCCTCAGCCCCCCAAGCGCAATGATTAAAGGCACGAACCACCACCACCTGGCTGCTCCTATCGCTTTCTACATTATTCTTTCCTATTTTTTTTTTCTTTTTATCTTTACCACTCCTGAAAACTATTTTCACTGAATGACTGTAGTAATTTGTTATTGTTCTGGTAGCTTCTCATATTATGCAGGCAAAACCCAAATCCTTCTCCCAGGCCTATAAAAGTCCACATTCTGCCCATACTTGTTCTGAGCTATTTATCTATTTATTTGGTTCTTCGCATAGTTTGGGAATCTCCTGCATACCAAGCATGAAGCCTACCACTGGGCTTTGTCCTCAGCATCCCCTTCTGAGGGCCTATATGTGTATTAGTGTGTGTGTGCACGCACACATGTATGTACTTAAGCACACACATATGTGAAAGCCAGAATTTAACATCATGTGTCTTTCTAATTTGCTCACCACCTTAATTTTTGAGAAAGGCTATCTTACCAAGATCACCTAGGCTTCCTGGGCAGGAAGTTCAGCTTCCCAGGGCTTGAATTATAGGTACAGGGATTTTTATGAGTGCCGAAATTGAGCCACCTTCCCAGAGCCTACCCACATCTGAACTCTAGACAATCTGAAACAGTTCCATATCCCACACCTTGGATTACAACAAAACTTGTTCACATAACATAACTGGGCTTTCAAAGAAACAAAAGTTCTCACTGCAAGGAGGACTGAGAGAGAAAGGAAGAGGGAAAGCAGAGAGATATAATCAAGACACAGTGCACACATGTATGAACTTGTCAAGGAATAAATAAATACATTGAGATTTTAAAACTAAATAGTGATTAATTTAATATTATTTCGTACATTGCAGAGTTGGAATTTTCAAAACTTTAGCTAGGACATCTAGTTTTAATTAAGTAGATAAAATCTCACCTGGGACCACTTTTTTTTAGTAGCATTAATAAAAGATCTATTTTGTTGGAGAGTACTTACAACAAGACCCACATGAAGCATGAGAAGTGGTGGCAGATGAAACAGCCTTTGGGTCCTTGTTGCTGGGTAAGGAATATCAGTTCATACTGGCTCAGGGTTTCAAACAGGATTGCTTGTAGCTATTTTAGTTGCACTCATGTCATCTTAAATACAGTTTATGAACATTGTGCTACTCCATTATATCATTAATTTATCTTCAGAGATATTTATAGTATCAATTTAAAAGCTGTAAAACTTCATGGAAAGTAGCTTAGACTATAGGGTTTCAACAAACAAAAGCTTGCCATCTTGAAAAGGGAATCACAGGACCTGGACTTCTTACATCAAGGTTTGGAGTTTCTGCTGTTGTTCTGGTTGATAGAATTATGAACCTTATAAACTTGGTACTTTTTAGTTAACCTAAATACATAAATCTATTTGGATTCATCTTATGAAAAGAGATATGTCATTAGATATATGATCATTATATGCTTAGGTGATTCATGGGCCTTGTTACACACATGCTTTGTAATGTATGAATTATTTAGTAAGAAAAATCACAATAATTTTGTTGTTACTCAAAAATTTATGGGTTGGCAGAAACAATTATACAGCCCCGGAAGCTGGCATGTTAAGGTAACATCATTAACACATGCAGTATGAGTTTTTAGCAGCTATTTGACATAACCTTTACTGCCGCTGCTAGAACATATCAGTAATTTTGTGTAACAATCTGCCTGTGAGCAGCATGCTGAATTGGCTAGCCACAAAGTGATTCATTTTAGTTTATTTCCATATTAGTATATAATTTAAATACCACCTGAAAAGTGTCTACCCAAACCCTAAAGAATAAAAACATACAAAATAATGAATGCTTCCCAAGTACACAAAAGTGCAAAATCACATTTAATAAGAGCGACCACTTCTGTTTTTAAAATGTTAGATGCTTAGGAATTGGATGAAAATAATTGATGAGAGTAGATTTTCTTCAAAGCCTTTTTGACACATTGTATTTCAGGCACCACTTAAGAGAGGAAGAACAAAATTTTATTTTCTTGGAAGGCAGCAATGCTCACCGCTATACCATCAATGAAATAACAAACTTTGTTTTTGAATTTCTAAATTCGCGAAATGAAGTAGCCAAGAATTTAGAAGTCAGAATATAAATTTAGCTAGCTCAGTTTTAGATCATTTGCCCTGAATGTGCAAGGCTCCACATTCAATCTTAATAACATACACATCTAAGTAGTATCACTAATTGAAAAGTATTTATTTTTATTTTCTATGTACTGTTTTGCCTACACATATGTCTTGTGCCACAGGTTACCCGGTACCCATGGAGGCTGAAAGACAGTAGCAAGCCCCCTGAAATTGGAGTTTCAGACAACTGGGAGCCACTGTGTCACCCGGATCCTCTGAAAGAGCAGCCAACGCTAACCCTAACCCTAACCTCATACTCTACCCCCAGATTGTCACTAACTTTAGATGACATTTGAAAATCGATAGTCATTCATGTATACAACAAATACTTAACACTGGCAAAGCTGAAGATCAATCTTAGCAACTTTGCTTGCCAACAAAATCTAGTAGTTCTGAGTCTACATAAGGAAGTCAGACTGCAAAAGACTGCTTCTCCATACAACAGCTGAGAGCCGTGTGTTGCTAATCTCTGCTTGCCATCTTTATTATGTTATGAATGCTCTAAACTGAACGAATAGACAGTTGAAGATTGCAAAGACAGGGTGCCTTTTCTTTTAATAGCATTAAGAGGAGGACTCTCGGGCTGGAAAGAGGACTCAGCCGTTGAAAGCACTGGCTATTCTTCTAGAGGTCCTGAGTTCAATTCCCAGCACCCACATGGTGACTCAGTGAGATAGTCATGCTAGAGTTTGTTTTTATAGAAACTCCAGCCTATTCTACTTAAAGGAGAATGCAAGGTGCAGAAATCTGGTGCATTCTGAATGAATGAAGCACTTTAGAGTATTGGAACTCCCCAGTGGTTGGCACATAATGCTGCCCCATGAGTATCTGTCAGTCATTACCCCCTCCCCTGCCTGTATGCGATTGTTGCCACTGCTTATTTTCATTCCTATAAAAATAGGTAAGAACACGTTTGCCTGTCAGAGTTTTGAACTCTGTTCATTTTTTGTTTCTTTTCGTGTACTTAAGCAGCCATCAATATAAAGAAAATGTCTGAGAGATGGCTCAATGCTTAAGCACTTGAGCATTAGAGTGCTGATTGCAGTACTCACCTAAATGCTGGGTGGGAATGGCAGTCTACCTGTAATTCCGGCCTCAGAAGGCAGAGACAAGGGCTTCCCAGAGCAAGCTGCTCAGCAAGACCATATCAGCCAGTTTGGGCTCAACTGAGACCCTACCTCACTCAGTAAGGTTGACGACTCCAACCACATCAACTTCAAGTCTTCACAGGCCCTCAAATATTCCACAGCCTCCTAAAAAGACCTCCAGAAAGTGAAGAAAGGGGCCATGTAGATGACATAGATACAAGGGTCTGAGGAGTCTAAGCAGAGGCAGTGGATCGTGCACAGTCCCTGGGGGTGATGTCCGGCATGTTCAGGTAGCATGCAGGCCACTGACATCCATAAGGAAGAGGAGACATGAGGTTCCAGAGTTTAGACGTGGGTAGGCTCTGGGAAGGTGGCTCAATTTCAGCACTCATAAAAATCCCTGTACCTATAATTTAGCTCTGGGAAGCTGAACTTCCTGCCCAGGAAGCCTAGGTGATCTTGATGAGATAGCCTTTCTCAAAAATTAAGGTGGCGAGCAAATTAGAAAGACACCTGATGTTAATCTATGTTTTGTCTTGTGCTCTAGGAGGGCCATGATTTTTGCCAGCTACAGATACTTACATTTCGAATTCCGGGGACTCTGCAGAGGGTATATCAATGTGAGAACCCCGAGACAGCCTGTGGTGGTGGCTGCTGTTGGTCCCTGTTGCTGCTGGTCCCTGCTGCTGCTTTGGCTGTTTGCTGGATTGCTGATAGCTGGTTGGAGAGATCCTGAAGATGAAGTTGGACCTGCCCCAAGGAACTCTAATCTCGGCAGGAAGTAGTCTAAAGAGCTCTATATTCCTTTCCCCTCTATCCTTCTTTTCTCTTCTACCTAGTGTTGAGGGGTTAGAGGGATTGGGGTGGAAGAGGGTAGTAGGTAAAAAGAACCCAATAAAGTGACCGAAAAGTATGGATACAGGTGGCACCCAGACAAAGGGCTTGGCAGAACGGGAAATCTTATCTCTAACGCTGTGGAGAAAGCGGCAAGGGAAGGAGTGCATGTTCTGTTTCAGGACGTCAGCTGCTGCCGCTGTGTTCTCGCCTGCTTTGCTCCTAGAGGGGATTTTCTGTTTCTTCCTCTTCTACCTGTATTTCAGCTCAAAAAAGGCTGAGAGAATGGCTGGAATGTTAGGGGTGGAGGTGGGAACATTAGGGTCGCAAGTAGCGCAGGAAAAGGGAGAACAAAGGGTGTCAGCTCCCGTGACTGAGTGAAAGAGGAGGAGCTTCCTGCAGGATGAAGAAGCAAAGCAAAGCAGGCTACAAGGCACCACACAGTCAGGTTTCAAGTCCCCAAAGCCTCTGGGCAGGGTGTGGAGCCAGGTGTGGTGGCTGAGAGGAGGAGCAGGCCTGCAGGGTGACAGGTTAAAGAAAAACAACCCATTTTGAGAGAAAGGGTTAATCTTGAGGGAACTGTGGCCTGGGATTACAGGATCACTATCCTTTTCCCCGGTAATTGTATGGCACATGCCTGCTAATGGTGATCATGATCATGATGAGATAACGTGGTGTCCTATAGAAATGATAGATCTGAGACATTTTAAAGAGGCTATTATTTCTTATGGAATGCATTCCTCTTATGTTAAACAAATATTAAGTAACTGGACTTCCCAAAATAGAATTATTCCCCAGGCCTGGAAGAGTCTGGTAATAGCTGTGCTAGAGCTCAGTTGGAGTTAAAGTGGTTAAGATAGTGGAGGGAGGAAGCCACGAATATTAAACAATGAAAGAGAGCAAGGGGAATGAGTATTGTTAAAGATTAATTGATTGATCTTTAAAATCTTTAAAAGGGCAGTTCTCTGATTTACAAGAACAGATATGATTTGATTATAGAACAATGTCACTTGGAGGCTTTAAGAACTTGGGACAAAGTTAATGAGCCCCGGAAAGGATCTACCTCATTCACTAAGATTGTGCAAGGCTCAGGAAGCCTTCACAGATTTCTTGCAAAGATTGATTTTGACTGTAAACAAAGCCAGATCAGTCCCTGATTGGAGACAGATGTTGACAGAGGCCTTGGTATTTGAATATTCAAATACGGAATGTAAAAGAGTTAAAAGACCATTAAAACCGAGGGCAGTGCCAATGCATGTATGGATATGAGGCATGACTGTACTGGCTTTCACAAGCGTTATGCCAACATCATAGGACAAGTTATAGCTAGAGGTCTTTGGTATCAAAATGCTTGGTCTTTAATTGCAGTAAATTCAGCTATTTGCAAAAAACTGTGACAAGCTACATTGCAAGCCTCAGATCTTAAAATGTCCAGTCCAGTAACTGTGAGAAATATAGTATTATCCAAGCCATATCTCAAAATTTCAGGTGCATTAACTATGAGAACTATGGTACTTCTGGAGACTCAAACAAACTGGCAACGAGGAGTTTTCAGAAAGAACACCTAGGCTTTCTGGAGTTTGCATACATTGTGGCAAGGGATATCATTGGATCAGTGAGTGTAGGTCCAAAAGAGATATTCAAGGTAAGTTTTTTGCTCTCAGAAAGTGGCTTTGGCAAATATTAAGAAATATAACCAACCCTTTGGCAGAGTGCAGGGAATCATATGAAAGAAGGGGGATTTAGTATGACCTGGAGAGGTCAGGAGCTCTGCAAGAACCAAATATATCAGGGCACAGGGGTCTTTTATGAGACTCTCTCTCCAACCAAGGACCAAGTATGGTTATAACCTAGAACCCCTGCTTGTATGTAGCAAATGGTAGCTCAATTCCCAAGTGGGTATCCTAGTAAGGGGAACAGAAACAATTTTGGACATGAACTCAACGGCTGGCTCTTCGACCTCCCCTTCCCCCAGGGAGGAGTAGCCTTGCTAGGCTACAGAAGAGGACATTGTAGCCATTCCCAAAGAGACTTGATAAGCTAGAGTTAGATGGAAGGGGAGGAGGGCCTCCCCTATCAGTGGACTCAGAAGGGGGCAGGGAGTAGATGAGGGAGGGAAGAGGGGGAATAGGGAAGGAATGTGGGAGGGGGCTATGGCTGGGATACAAAGTACATAACCTGTGATTAATATAAAATAAAAATGAAAAAAAAAAGAAAAAAAGAAAGTGGCTTTGGGGCCTAGTTTGAAGATCTGCAGCAAAAAAAGTACAAGCTGTTTCAGGCCAGAGTAGCCAAGAGCCAGCAGGTTATAGAAAACAAAAAACAAACAAACAAAAAAAAAAAAACCCAAAAAACTACTGATCCAAAGTTGTTTAGTTCATTGATAATGTCCCTGTTTATAATTTCTCACTAAACACAGTTCAATTAATGGCTTAAAGCAGAAAGGGGGAAATGTAGTGAGAATTTTGGTTTCTTTGAAAATTCAGTTATGTTAGGTAAGCATGTTTTGTTTTCATCCCAGGTGTGGGAGATGGCGCTGCTTCAGCTTGTCCAGGGCAGCTGACTGACTCTTGTGCTCTTGGAGGGGTGTGATTTTTGCCAGCTGCAGGTAGTTTATGTTTGGAGCTCTGGGGACTCTACAGGGCATGTCAAGGTGAGAACCCTGGGGGACCCTGCGGCTGCTGCTGTTGGTTGCTGGATTGCTGGATTGTTGGTTGCTGGTCAGAGATATCCTGATGAGGAAGATTGGACTTGGCCCAAGGAACTTGATGAGGGTACTGGACACTCTTCTGAGTTTTGAGGGCACCTGCACTCATGTGGCATAGAGACACACACAGAGAAATTTTTTAGATCTTTAAAAATTGTTTCCTTCAAATTGTAGTCATATTCTCAGTTAGCAGAACAGATCTTTAAGCAGTAGTTGGATGGCCAAGGGTTAGTGGAAGATATTTTAGCCATAGTTTTATTAGAGGAAGAAAAAAATGAATGCCTGACCTCCCATTTACATTAGAACAATAACTTGCAGACTGCAGACCCTGCCAGTGACACTTTTTACTGTTAAGGAAAGCTCGTGTGAATTTGTCAAGCACATAAAATATCATGAAACCGAAATATAGTAATTAAGATTTGTGTTCTATTGATTGTGTAGCTTAAGTAATTTTTCTTTACTAACATAAGATTTAATAAGTATAAGTAGTTAAAGATTCTGACTTGGCACCAGTCATTAGCATGTAATTGAACTAGTGAAAAAGATCAGTTAAAGCTGTGTTGATTACTACCTTATCTTTGAAAGGCAATTAAAGGCCTCAATCATTGCAACAAGATTTGATTGTGCAGCCTTTATTGGACATTGATCTTTCAGCAAAGCGCAGTTACATTTTCCATTAATTTACAGTAACATAGTTTAACTCTGATACCCTAGACTGTTGACCCAGGTGAGATGTAATGCTAAGCACTTGTTTAGGTTAAGATGCTCCCAAACATCATTACCTCATTACTGTCCCTCTGCTGTGGGCAGAATATAGGAGATACCCAACCTGCTAGCATCAGGATAAGGTTTCCATTATCTGCATTAGCTTTCAAGGCAAGTGAAATGAAGATCCGTGTCTCTGATGTCACCCCACACACTTAGACATCATTCCTCTTTAATGGATCTAAAAGGCATTTCATGAAGAGGTGTGGGTGTGCTGTGTCTGTGGTTCTGGGGGAATATAAATATAAATGACTTGAAATAAAATGCTCTCACAATACACATGGTTTTGACATTTTTAACACTGGTGTATATGTATGTGCATATGTTACGTGTGTATGTGGGCACTTGTGTGGAGGTCAGAGGACAGTTTTATGGAATTGATTTTCTCCTTCCACCTTTATATGAGTTCTGGGGATTGGACTTAGGTCATTAGGCTTGCAAGGCAAGTATCTTTATCTATTGAGCCATCTCAATAGGCCTCCATATGGCTTTTTAATAATTAAAAAGTATTTCAACTTTTACCGATGTTAACATGGACAAAACAGTAAGCTAGTGGTCAAATGTATGTGACAAAAGAAACACAAATATTTGTACAGCATGGTATATGAGGACATTACCAGTGAGACAGTAGGAAATTTTCAATTTTTAAAATTATTGAATTTTATAATTTTAAGATTTTTATTTTACCTGTATAGGTATCTTGCTGCATATATGTCTGTGTATAGCCAGAATCAGGTGTCTGATCTCTTGGAGCTGAATTTACAGATGGGGGTTAGCCTCTGCGTGGGCACTGGGCATCCACCCTGGCCCCTTTGGGAGAGCATGACTGTTCTTCACCGTGAGCCCTCCCTCCAGCCCCAGAGCTGTTTTTGTTTTTAATGTTAGCAACCTCTTCCATACTCCCAGGTGTTGATGTCTCTTAAAGCAGTTCATAGCTTATACAGCAACTAGGAATTTTGCCTAGAAATGTCTCCTAGTGCCTCATACTTGATATATGTGGAAATGGGAAGAGGGTAGGTTGTACCAAAAATTCACATATTTTCTCTTTGTTTCTGTATTTCCTATCTATCTGTTTGTCTGTCTGTCTGTCTGTCTGTCTGTCTGTCAGTCTGTCTGTCTATCATTTATCGAGTGTATAGGTTCTGGAGAGATGCCTCCATAGTTATGAATGCTTATTGCTTTTTCACAGGACCTGAATTTTGTTCCTTGTACCCATCTAGGTGGATCACAACCACCTATATAGAACTCCATGTCCAAGGGATTTGACACCTTTTTTTGGCCCCTGTGATAACCTGAACACATCATACACACAGCTCACATATATAAGTACATATATACATATTGGCATTATATATATATTATATAGAGAGAGACAGAGACAGAATGTTAGCATACTCATCCCCAACCCTTTCCTTCCTCTCCCTTTTATGCCCTAGACAATTTCACTTCATTTATATACACATGAGCTATGTTACTATATAAAGTATAGAAACCATAAATGAAAGAATGTATTTGTCTGGAAGAGGCTTGAGTTAATGACTGTCTAGTTGCTTCTCATGTTCCTGAAAATGACACAATTCTCTTCTTCATTACAAGGATGGACACTGTTAAATACAAACTGCATGAAGGAACTACAGGTAGAAAAATCCTGGCCAATAGTTTCATTAACCAAGAAGGACAGGGTCTACCTGGATTTCTTTTTGCCATTTTAGGTACATGTGCGCACGCGTGCACACACACACACACACACAGCCTTCAATGTCTCTCCCTTGCCTTCTCACCTTACTTTTGAAATCCTTCTGTTAATGAAACCTTTTATAAATAAAATGTCTTAGGAAGATAGTTTGAGACAAAAGCAAAATGTGTGCTAAAAAGCATTATCATGATAATTTTTTATAAAAGAATTTTTTTAACAAAAACAAATTGTGTGTGTCTGTGTGTTGTGCACATTTGCATGCATGTGTGAATATAAGAAGACAACTCCATGGGTGCTGGTTTTGTCCATTCATCTTTACGCACCTTCCAAACTCAGGTAGCCAGGCTTAGATGGCAAGCACCTTTACCTGGTGAGACATCTTGCCAGACTCATGACATGTCTTAAGGGAGAAAGGTCTCTTGTTCTTCTCAGCTTTCAGTGGAAAAAATGAGACCCCAAGTAGAAACAGTGGCCTTAAGGCAAGAAGACAACACTGAAGCCAGAAACAGACTCAATCTCCTGGTTCTTAGCACTCTACCCCTTCTGGACTACATTGTTTTTCTGCAACAGGCAATATTCACAAGAAAAGAGAAACTTAAAATCTTTGCTATTGTTTGGGAAGCAAGTTTCATAACAAAATGTCCACTGCTAGGCTTAATAAATCCAATGACTATTTAATTCTCCAGCTCTTCCCTTGGCCATCACTGGCTCATCCTTCGCTGTGGCCAACTCCATGTGAGCAAGGGGTCTATTGATCATAATGTAATACAAGAAAATATTACATTTGCTTAATTGTTACACAGCAAACACGCCAGACAAGAAATCAAGGTTCCATTTAATGCAGCAGCAGCAGAGAATTACAGTGATCAATAGGGTAGTTTGTCAAAGACGTTCTCCTAGGAGACTTACCTATCACCCTATGGACAGAAAGTCACACTGACTACAGCTATCGAAAATCAGGTAAGCAGAGTCAGCAGTACAAATTATCAGAAATCAAACAGGCCAGTGTGAAAAGAGGTACAACTAGGCTGAAAAGCTGTATTTATGGTCTGGTAATTAAAAACCATTTTATCAACCTTTTGTTGAGACCAAACCTTTACGACATGTATTGACTTGATCAGCAGCAACGAATGTGTTTGACTTAAAACTTATGAGCTATAGTTATTTAACTTTGTCCTTACAGAGAAAATCTGTATGGATTGCCTTCCTCGCAAAATGCTAATAGTTGGTTTTATTATTAATGAAGCTTAATGTAACACCATCTTCTTTGGGCAAGCTTTTCATGTAACTTGTATCAAGCATATTTTTCTGGACTAAATATATTGGCATAAGTACTTCTTTGATTAAAGTGTTACTTAGAATTGTGTTTAGACAAGTGAACAATACATATATTAGTGCAACTCCCTACCTGTAGCACACTTAAAAGAAATACATTTGAGGCGCCTGTTTGTATAACTTCATTATTCTGATGGTTTCACTTTTCATTTCTGGAAGTTTACTTTCCCTATTAACTTGCCAGAAATAACATCCAAATGTTGGTTAGATGAAACTGGGTAAAATGTTTTCCTACAAAAATGTGTAAACACTGCAGTACCAGCAACACATTAACATAAAATGCTATATAATGTATGTTTGTAATTATGAGAGCGATCATAAATCTTAAACACCCATTGGTTTAGAAATTAAATAGTCCTACTTAGTTCTCCCTAAATTACTCCAAATTTCGGAAATTTACCATTCGTCTGGGTATTTTGTGACTATCTCCAAGGATAAATTTTTTTAATGACTTTGCTTTCAAAAATGCAATTAGCTTAATAAAATTCTAATGCAAAAGTGGTATCAGGTTTTTAAAATTTCAGCCCATTCCCCATGGTCAGTAAATCTGTGAATATGTGCCATTTCAGTTCATTGCTTTTATAAACAGTTGTCAAGCTCATTCTTTCTGGGTCTTCCTAGAACTCAATTTTCTTATAGCTTTGTGGCATGTTGTTTTTAACTTAATAATGAGTATCAATTTCATTCACCTTGTTGCAAGAGCTATAGCTACAGAAAAAGTACTATGACATTGAGTTCTTTTTGCTGTTATTTTGTTAGGGCCTCATGTTGCCTAGTGATGCTGCAGATGCCCTGCAGCTAAGAGTGAATTTGAACTCTTGATCTTCCCGCCTCTACTCCCAAGTGCTGGGATCACAGGTGTGCACCTGCATTTTATCCCTACCACTTTGTCCAGACAAATAGTACAAGAGTTTAATAACAACAACAAAACAAAAAACCACTTCCATGCAAAATCTTAAAAGCTGAATGCTTAGGTTTTCAGTTGTAATCAGATTCCCATCCCATTTTGAATTTGTGAACGACACAGTATCATCTCTAGTAAGTATCAGCATCTTTTTCCCTTTTCAACATTTTATTTTCCCCCTTTCCACCATGATTGTGGAGATAGACATTTCTTCTTCACAGTTAATTAAAACTGTTAACATCCAGCTATAGAATCTGTGTTTATGTACTCGATTTTTATCTGCATTTAACCTAGTACTAGGTTAAAATGAAGCGACATGTGTTTGTAGTTCCCATTAGATAAACATATGATATATATATATATGTCTCTGTGTGTGTGTTATTATACATCTACCACGTATAACAATAGAGGAAAAAAAACTTCCTTCTGGGATTGCCTTAAGATTTAAAAAAAACAAAACTTCACACTATAGAAAAGCAAAGGTGTTTGCCAGTGTTTTATTTTAAATGATCAAAAATAAATATTGCAATATATACACACAGGGGAACAAATTAATTGACATTTGTATTTTCCAATGTACACTTTCAATACATGGCACCTTCATCTTCTTTATTTAGAAAATAGATTGTTATTGGTCCGTAACTGGTATGAACAGTCTCTGTGACTCTGGCAAATAACCAGGAGCCAAGTCCATATAATAAAGTTGGAATACCTAGAAAACAAATGAATATGTTACTCAAGAATATCAGTACTTACTAACCATGTACTAATATATGTCATGTCTTCAGCAATGTTAACATAAAGCTATAGAAACAGAAATATAAGACCTGACAGTCAGTATGATTACCAAAGAGCTGACTTTATCTCTTTGTGGACCATGGTGGCAATTATGTGAGCCTAGATTTTTAAAGCCATAGATGAGATTAAGCAAGTACTTTGCTTAATTAATTATCTTCAATTAATTATAAAGTAATTCTATATTCTTCTCACAAATAAGCAATTGGAGAAGAATATCTATCAGTTTGGTTGTAAATGTCCCTGATTATTTGCCTTAAGCTGTAATTATTAGGTCCACTACATTATTCTTTATAAGTTAGACAGAAACACTGATGGCTAAAGAGATGTTTGTACAACTTAGAAACTGGGTCAAAAACTGTCTTCAAACCTAAGGCAAAACCCAGTGTTTAGGAAGATTTTAGTGTAGTAGGCATGACAAAGAATACTCTCACTAGTAATTTTGCAAATGATTTGAAAACAACCTCATTCCACTTGCATGGACTCCAACAAATCTCTCATTTTTTGAAGATTTCAATTAATAAGGTTTCTGTTTTATTTTAGATTAACTGCTGTTTGTTATGTATCAAACTAAACACACACTCTCCATAAATAGGATTCGTATGCATATGACACCATGTTGGATGCAAAACAGACTTCCACAGTCCTTAGCTTTTAAGGCACTTATTTAAAATCGAGTATTAAAATATTAAAAACACTATTGTGTGTGTGTAAAATCACAGGCACACAGATAAAAACAAATATTATAGGCCCTGCACAAGTATTAATTTATTGCTTCCATGTAGGAAATGGGCAGAAAGAGACAATTCAAAAAGATAACTGCTCATTTGGAAAATCTCTTTCTAGTTAATAGAGAAGCTAAAGTTTTATTTCTTTTCCTGCAGGAGTGTCATCACTATGTCACGCTCCCTTTGAGTGTATGCTGGCAGAGCTCTGAGGTGCCGGAGATGGCAGGAGAGGTAGCAATGAGATGGCGGCGTGGGGAGCCAGATGCCTCCCGTTCCACACTTTTCTACTTTTAGAAACATGCCAGGAAACAGTTTGTAATTCATTACAACAGAATCCCCTAGAACGCCTATGGAACTTTCTGCAGTATACTGCTGTCTTTGCCCTCCTCAAGTCGCAGGGAATCTTAAGTGTCTCAAGGGACTGTCATAAAAATAAATCCCCCAAAACTATAATAATAAAGTGATCTGCAAATCATTCATCCAAAAAGAAAAAAAAAACACAAAAGGAAATCAAGTGGTCTGTGGTAAGACTGTGACAAGGTGGGCATTAAGAAAGGAGTGTGGGGTACAGTTTGAAATAATAAGAAATGAATTCCAATATGACGCCACCACTCTAAAATCTGAAAATCAATAGGGATAAGGAGTTTAAAAGGCCACAGATGCTTTATTAGTTTTGTATACATACTGAGAGTAAGATACACATACTAGCCTTTCAACCTGACACTAAAGGCTGAGTGTAAGCAATGGTACTGACCCCGAGAACTACTTCTCCTGGCATCTATCAGATTTCAGTTAAATATTCTCTTAAAACTTACACCATTGAAAATGCCGCACAGATAAAATTTTAAAAAACCTGATTAATGATCACTGATTTAGTAATAACTGCATGAGGAAGCATGATCAGTCGTGTTTACTGAGCAGGGCAGGGTTAATAAGGAGTCACAAATTCTCTAGTTTCTCTCCTGGAATGAATGAGCTTTTTTGCTTTGTTTGTTGTTGTTGTTTTTGTTTTTGTTTTTTTTTCCACCCTAGAATGCAGAGAATAATGCACTAATGAGGAAGATTTGCTGCCTCTGTATTTTATACATTAAAAAAAATTTTTAGTCTGTATGCTTCAAAATCAAAATCTCAAAAATCCCATGAAATAAAAACATTCAGATTACTGGGGACAGAGAACATCAACATGAACTTGAGAAGAGTTCTTTGCACAATCATTCATTTTGAGTTAACTACTGTCAAATTAAGTACTTTAAACAATTTGAACTTTGTAGTAAGGCTCAGATTACCCATTCACTCCACCAGTAAATTCCTTTTCTTAAATCTTAATCTATTTCCCAGCAGGATACTCAGACTGATAAAATGATAAACCATCAGTATAATGTCAGCTCCATGGAAGGGAAGGTGAAGGAGAAAGGGAACAAATGAGTACACAGAAATCTTTATTATTTACAAAATGGAAATGAAGTGTTCTGATTACTACTCATTTAGAAGGGAGGACAAGGAAGAAAATCCTTTGTATCCTTATTCCTGACGAAGGACTTGATGATCCAGAGATTATAAATTGTACACTGACTAGGATCCTATTACTTCATATTCCCCCTAGTTCATACAAAAAATATAAAATAAACATTACTAAATTGGTAAAAAGTCCAGAAAAACATTTCAGAGAAAGCCTAAAAAAGCATGCAGGAACACCGTCTTTGCTGCACTTTCAGAATTTCTAAACGCCCACACAGACTATTATACCATCTTAAAAAAAAACAACAAAAAAACAAAAACAAAGCCAAAATAAAACGAACAAAACCCGACATCTGCTGTTTTTCTGGAAAGACTTTACTTTTATTCTTTGTGGGAAGTGGGAATATTTTTTCCTTCTTTTGATGTCTTAAACACCTACCTCTAAAAGAGAAGCCCTTAATCATGACAGGTATCTAAAGGAAATGTTAACTTTAACTGTGACATTTTTAAAAAGGGGTTGAGCTTATACAGTTTTTCAATAATGTGGCCTCATAGTTTTCCTAACCCATCACTCCATATTTGGAAAAGAATGATTCCTACTGATTTTTGAAAACGCTAAAATAAACTCATTTTCAAAATTCTAGCTAGCAATCTGGCATATCCACATACTTTTCTGTCTGAAGTTTATAAATCTCATACCAACTTCATTCCAACCTCAGAATTAGTGGACGTACTCTGTATAATCCATCAGCCAAGTCTTGAAACACATTTTTAAAGGATTATATACACTGGTGTATAATCTCCTTCCTGCATTAAGCCTACGACAGTTCCAATGGGACAATGGCCCCCAAATCCCATATGTGACATGACTTATATAAGCAGAAATGCCATGCCTTATTAAATTTAATGAACTATTGGATTATATATAAAAGAAGTACAGATGCACAGAGTTTAATTTTAATTTTGGATTAAGAAAACTATTTGGATCACACTGATTCGGCTTCCGTGTGTAGACTGAGTGACTGAAATCTAACTTAATTTTTTAAGCAGCTACTAATAATAGGTCCAAAACATCTTGAGGACTAGTATTTTTCCCTAATCTTTAAAATGCTGTCACATCTACAATCCATGATATTGACTTTTCTGCCGTTAAACCAAAAGAACATAAACATCTAGCGGGAGGAGAAACCGTCAGAATTCGATTATCTTCAGGAAAATAAATAATAAAGAGGCAACATCTTTCAAGCCTACCACCTGAGAAAATACGATGCCTGGAGAGAACCTACTGCTTTTAGCAAAACACACTTGCTGAGGTTTCACAGAAAGACAAAGAAACTTTAAAGTCCGTCCAGTTTTTGTCCTCCAAAATATCCCAGTGATGAGCGCGGGAAGGACTCCTGCTAAGCAACTTCAGAACCACTGTCCAAGTGGCGGCGTTTCCCGGCTCGCTCCTCGCTGCCCGTGCCAGGGCACGACCTCCCCGCTGGGGAGGCGAAGGGCCCAGCTCGTGGCCCAGCGGCCCAGCGTGGCCGGAGGGGTCCCCGGGTAGTCGAGGCACCGCCACTCACCCAGGTTGATGACCTTGAGCGCGGTAAAGAAGCGGTCCTGCGGGGCCAGGTCCTGCCAGGGCGCCTTGGAGCAGTGGTACTTGATGAAGGGGAAGCAGCCGGTGCGCAGGACGTGGTAGTTGGCGCCCGGCACCGGCCAGTTGAAGTGCGACAGGCCGAACTGGTCGTTGTGGACCGCGCTGTAGGGCACGCAGAAGGAGGTCCAGTGCGGCAGGCGCCGCTGCAGCAGGTGCCGCGTCAGCACCTCGGAGGCGCGGGGCTTCGGGCGGGAGGCGGCGCCCGAGGCCCAGGGCCCGCACAGCAGCACCCGCAGCGCGGCCTCGTGGGCCCTCCGCAGGGCTTCCATGGCCGGGGCGCGCCGAGGAGCCGGCCCCGGGACGCTGGGGGGGAGGGACGGAGAGAGGGGCGCCCCTGGGGGCGGGGCCCCCGGCGTGCGCGCGCATGCGCGCTCCCCACCCCAGGGTTGACACCGCCCAGCGGGTGAGAACGCGCCGAGGTGCTGCGCGTGCGCACAGCGGCCCGCGGCTTCGGGCGGACGGGAGGGCGGAGCGACTGCGCAAGTCGGGAAAATTGTTACCTGTGCCCTCAGGTATTGCTCGTAACCGCGGAGCCGGGATGGAACTGCGAACGCTGGAACAGCGCACCTGAGCGCCTGGCTGTCGGGCGCTGGGCCCCAGGGTAACCGTCAGGGATACCCAGGAGCTGGAGGTGTGCTCAGGAGAGTGAGCTGACACCGAGGCCTGGTATTGGCCGGGGCTTGGCACCTGGTGACCTCAGACAGCACTTTGGTGCTGACGTCCTCACGGTCGCCTTCACCGTCCAGACTGAATCCTAGGGGGAAGAAAAAAGGGCCCAAGCCAGGTGTGCAGGCGTTTGCCTGTAACCACAGCACTGAGGCTGAGGGGTGAGGATGGGGTGGAAGCCAGCCTGGATGTATAGAGGAACGCTTGTCTTACCGCCCCGCCCCCCACATACAAAAAAAGAAAAAGAAAAACTGAAAAAAAGAAGTCGTATGTTTCCTCATTCAGTGCCTTGAAGCTCAGAGAAAGCTCCCTCCTGAGAACACGGGGTAGATACCAGGACAGGCGATGGCAGTCGCCAACCTATACAGTCCCCTGTTACCCACTTTTCGTGTATTCATGTAAGGAACGCATTTCTCAGACTTTGTAGCATGCCACCTGTTTTCTGAAGTATTACTCTTATTTGTCCTCAGCTTTTGTGGGGAGAACACATAAATAGGATGAGGTTTCTGGAAAGTACCTTTTGCAAATGAGGTAATGTGTGTAGGTGCCATATAACAATTATTATTTGCTGAAAATTCAAGAAGGATGTAGGATAGTGATTTCTTTGTTTTTAGTCACCAGTTTTGAGTTAGTCAATGTGGAGTACATTCCACCAATATATCGAATATTTAGGGGATCCTGTCATGCAAATAGTTTGAGCTTTATAAGATTTCCTATTATATAACAATTAAAAAATAGATGGAGGCATGATGTGTTCAGCTGCGCAGAAGAATAGCTGGGAGGATTATTAAAGCGAGGCGGGGGATGCTGCAGAACTATCATTTTCAAAGGAAAGATTAAAAAGCTACAGAGACAGCTGGGTGCAGTGGTGCACACCTATGATCCCAGCACTCAGAGAGGCAGAGGCAGTTGGTCACTGTGAGTTCGAGGCCAGCCTGGTCTACAAAATGAGTCCAGGCCATCCAAGCCTACACAAAGAAACTCTTGAAAAACCAACAAAACAAAACAAAGAGAATTCCAACCTATACATTATTAATACAATGTTTATTTCCAAACATTTATCAATTCATTTTAATAGTAATTTCATAGGTAAACTGGCACCACAACAAAATCATGGCTAGTTTGTTGTCTTGGGTTTTCTTTTGAGTAGGGAGAGGATTTATTAAAAGTAAATCAGGTAGATCCAGTAATGAACGTGGGGATTTCAGAAGCAGGCTTAGAAAGTAGGAAGGAATGAAGGGGGCCTGGACAGTGAAGACATAGGTAAGACCAGATCAAGAACTAGGATAATGAGGATGCCCAGCCAACCCCACCATCATTGGACTTTCATCTCTGTTTTTTTTCTTGTTTTTTTGTTTTTTAATTGCAAAACAGTGACAATTACAGCTGTCATTTTCCCCCTGAATCTTCTGCTTTGGCTGTATATTATTCAGAAAAATCCTGATCTTTCCAAAGAAAGTGACTTTTTTTTAAAGTGGATTTTTAATGATTTACCTTAAAAGTAACTGGGAGCAGGAGATTACTTATGAGAACTACACTAAATTAACCTAACATAAAATTAACATGTGATCAGTTTGCAAGGTAACCTTGGGCAATATAGACATTTTGATGATATAAAAATTTATTTAAAATTGCAATTGAATTAAACATGTACTGAGAGCCTGGGATGCAGTGTGTCTGAGAAGCTCTAGGTTCTGTAGCATATGAGATAAAACAAACAAACAACTACTGATAGACATAACCAGATATTACACGAGTTCACTGTTTTTTCTCATTAAGAAGACTTTGGAAAGGACTAGTGAACAGAAGGACTAATGTTAGACACTGCGGCGTTGGGAACCTCATCACAGGTAAAGATTTTCCCTAGTGCAAGGCTTTTGACTCTCCCTCTCTTTTCTATTCTAATGCAAGAAGTTCTTCCAATGAAAGCAGATAGATGGTAGGCCACTCTTCATTTTAGAATCTTCTATAGACCAGAAGAAATATGTGAACAAACATCCAGTTCATCCCACTAATATACCAAAATTTGCGAGCCTAGTAGTCATGCAAATAGTTTGTCACATCTATGTGGCTAGAACACTCTCCTAAAAATCATTAAAGAGAAAGTACTCCATTAGAAAGATAGAGACATGGATATGTCAGAAGTGAAGACATCCTAGTATCCAATAAATATATAAAATGTGCATCATTTGAGAAGTAGAAATTAAAGGCATAATACAGCAGCATCACATACTTTAGAACAGCCACATTTGAAAAGACAGGAAATGTTAAGTATTTATTAGGATATGGAGCAAATTTTTCCAAAGTGGAGCAATTGGAATTATTTTTTTTTTAAGATTTATTTATTTATATTTCCTGTGTTTGGGTTTTTGCCTGCCTGTATGTCTGTGCACCATGTGCATGTCTTGTGCTGGTAGAAGCCAGAAGAGGGCATCAGATCAATTGGAACTGGACTTACTGCTGGTTGTGAATCACTGTGTAAGTGCTGGAAACTGAACACTAATCCTCTGAAAGAACAGCCGGTGCTCTTAACCCTGAGCCATCACTCTGTTCCGTAATTGGAGTTCTTATCACACTGCTGAAATTAGTTTGGCAATGCCCCTGCTGACCTTGAACTTGCTCCCATCTCAAGCCTCATATACATGGTTTTGACAGATATAGGTGAATATGTGCATGGCTTATGATAGACCTTGTACTAGGTCTATACCTATATTGTTTTATTTGGGCTGCTGCAACAAATGTCATTTGGTAGCTGGTTTTAAACAATAGATTTTTTTTAAAAAAAA
>CM053749.1:52219230-52232548 GCA_028658305.1 Pachyuromys duprasi | reverse complement strand
CAGCTTTTCCATCCTTTGCTGGGTAGAGCCTCTCAGAATACAGCTATGCTAGGCAAAAATTTATTTCTAATAAGGGCCATACACGGTATCTACCAATCTGGCTCCTCTGAGAGTTTTCTTCCTGGCTTGCAGATGGCTGCTTTATCCCTGTATCCTCATAGGGTGGACCTACTTTTTACAATTCATGTAAGATTTCATCTCCACTTTGGTGACTTTTTTAACTTCCTCGCAGGCACACTAGTGTTGGGGCTCTAACATATGAACTTGGGTGTATGTGGAGGGAGACATTCAGTCTATAGCAACATACAACATAAATTATACATTTATATTCTCCACATGTCCTAGAAAATTCATAGCCTCACTATTCATATTTGTAATATCTGATCTATTGATTACACATATCAATTATATGCCCATGTTTTTATATCTTATTAGTGTTTTCAGTTGTATGGGGCATATTCAGCACCTCATGCTGAATATGCATGCACCTCATGCATGCTAAGCAACTGCTCTACTACTGATCTACATCTCCAGCCATTGTTTTTAGTGTTTACTAGGGATCTAGAGAAAAAAAAATCTATTTAGACCTAGTCGTGTATGTGTGTGTGTGTGTGTGTGTGTTTGTGCACACATGTATGCATGCATGCTATTTATTTTCATGGTGTTGCTACTGGGCCTTTTTGTTTGTGCTTTAAGACAAGGTCTCACTGTGCTATCAGGCTGACCTCAGACTTAGAAGCTGAAGCAGTCTGTCACCTAGCCTTTCAGGTAGCTGGATCTGTAAGTATGTCTCCCTACACCCATCTCTCATGTTGTTCTTATGACCTTAGAGTGAGATCCTGATTTAAAGTAGTTCCCCATTACCTGAACTTTGTTGTCCATGGCAAACCAGAAGAGTGAATGTAGTACAAGCTACTTAGAGAAGGCAATATGACACTCACATGACTTCTTACAATATAGTTATAATTGTTATATTTATTTTTAAATAAATCATCACCAATATATTTATAAATTAATTTTTTATAAATATGTATGTATAGGAAAAAACAGGACATATAGGGTTCAGTATATTTGAGGTTTCAAGTATGTTCTGAGATCTTGGGATAAGCAAACGCCTATAGATAAGCAAACACCACTGTATTGTACTAATGTGATTTAACACAGAGCAGGATTAGGATATAGATTTTAATTCACTTACATTCTCAAAGAAAAAATTAAGGAAATCATGCAGCATGCATATGTCATCATATTAGTAAAATATGGAAGACTTACGACTATGAGATTAAAATGCTTATATTTAAGATTTCATTTAAAATTTCCAGTTTGTGACTTAATGACTATTGTTTCAAGAAAGGATGACTATGGAAATGATTTTGCCCAGTTCGTATTCCAGCATGGTTAGAATGTAATCACAGGTAACCAAAATACCTTCAGACCCCGGCTTCCTTGGCACCCATCTGCTTGGTGGCTCAATGCCCTCTAAGCCAAGGTCAGCACTAAAATCAGTGGGGGTAGCGGCCCTACAGCCGAGTGAACGTCATTCTCCCGCCTGGGCAGACGCTGCTCACTGCTCCGCTCCGCACTCACGCTGTCCTGCAAGGAAGTGTATTTGCGCTTTATACCGGGTTATCTCCATGGAAACGCTGCTGGGAAAGGAAAGGAACACTGTATTCTTATCCAGATCTTCTTGAGTCTTTTGTAGAACTCACTGATGTTCTCTGAAAGCTCCAAGGACTTGACTGGTTGCTGGGGCTGCTGTTGTAAAGAGTGACACTAAGAATTACTCTGGCAAAGTACTTAACTGTTGGTGGTAGATCTAAAGACCTTGTCCTCAAACACCTGTGTCCAAACATTCCCCTCACTGTGACATAAACTTCCCAGTGCTAAGGACACATGTGTAATTTCTAAAGCTCTGTGACCCCAGTACCTAGGCTGGCACTTGGTTTAGTGTAGGTACTATTCTTGAATAAATGGGGATGGATGAAAGTGAATATAATTGGTATATTGAAGGGATGTTGGAGAAAGGAATTTATATTATGTAGGATCAATGGTTTTAATCTAGTTTATTTAAAATGTTAATTTTAAATTAAACTACAAAATAGGTAGGAAATGTATCCAAGATCATCTATCAAAATCAAGTATAAAAACCCTGTCCCCTGGCTACCAGTGAGCTTTTCATGAAAGGCAGTTCTACTCCCATTGTCTGGTGTAGGTGTTGGTGCTGTATATCTGGTGGCAAAAAGATATGTTTATAACTTTGTAACTCAGATAAGCATATATGCTGCTAGATCATGGACTCCATCATGTGGGTATGTTCTCAGGATTAAAAGCCTTCATAGTATATAGTCAGGGTTTGGAGTTGCCTTTGAAAAGATGGCCAAATAAAGTCAAATTCACATTATACATGAATCATAGTCAAAGCCCCGGCTTTTAAAGGGAGCCTTACTTTATTAACAGAAATATTAATGAAAATCTATAACAGTTTTTGTAACACAAATAACTTTCAGATCAAATCCTGAAGATGCTTTGGCTCCATTGTTGATCTTCAACAGTCTCTGCCTGCTCCCTGGTCTCACTGTCAAGTAGGTAATGATCTATAAACAAATACTGCCCTAAGGGAGCTCTCCACTTAAAGGGGCCCTGAGTCATTTTATAATGGAAATAGAGAAGACTACTCACTGATTTATGATTTGTCAGTAAAGGTTTTTGAAGTAAAATTCCACTGGCGTTTTCAAATGGAACATGATTTTCAATTCTATCTTGTCATACTAAGTTTTCTCCATTTTTCCTACCCCTTGAAGAAAACTTTCGAAAAGTTGATATGAATATGATTTTCATTGTATGAAATACCATTTTACTTGTATGTCCATGTTGTAGTTTTTAAAGCTAGACACGACCACAGAGGGTACCAACATCAGCCTCGTAATATCTGCCAGCCACTGAGCACTTGGCTGTTCGCTTCCGTTGTCTCATCCAATGCTCCTCAGCATTGTTTCGAGTCCTCATTGCCAAGCTGGAGAAACAATTTCAGAGATGAGTATGGTAGTGAAGTCTGCAGTCGCAGAGCAAGCTAGGGTGCTAGGGCTGGAACTTGAACCTATATAAGCAGAACTATAATAAATTCATGGTCTGTCAGGTAGGCCAGATTCTATACCTGTAGCCAACACAATCTAACATCTCTGACATGCTGTACGAAACTAAGGATACAGGAAATAGCATTCGAGACTCAAAATATAGCCCATCTAGTTCAGAAGGTTATCTGGTTCAAAGAGAATTTGGGATAAAAGGGTATATGATCATTCTCAAACCAAAAAACCTGATTTTTTTCAAAATTAGATTAACTGCAATATTTGCTGCAAACTAATTGTTTATATGCTTATGGAAAAGTATTAAAGTTTTAAAATATTTAAAGTGAGCCACCGAGTTAAAGAGTTTGGACACCATGAACGAGGATCACAAATCCAAGTCTGTTGTCAAGTTCTATGTGTGGATTTTGTTTGAGATGCCTACCTGAGCCTCTACTGTGTGTGTGTTTGTATACAACTTTTTGGAAAGCTTAGAATTTTATTTAAAATAAAAGTTTAGTTTGTCAAAGTTGCATTTTCATAGAGAGAGCATCTGGTCATAGTTTAGATGTATTGAATCTGCTGTGATGATGCACACATTGGTCTAAGCCAGTATCTCAGTGAACCACAACTTGTGGTTCAGCTCTTTTCTTTTATTCTTTATTGCTGTTTCTAATAAAGCAAGCTGTTAAAGCTAACTGCATGCTCTATTAATAATATGAAGGTGAACTTGAGTCATCTTTGTTACTGAAGATGATTAATAATTACTAGATCTGCACATGCTTCTAGTGCATCTCAGTAAACAAACAGGGTACATTGTTGGGTAGTAATTGATTAATTAGCACATTCATCCTACACAGCTCAGTGGTCCAAGGATGCTGAGTTTGAGATATTGCTCATAATTATTACAGGAAACAAATCTGCTCTATTTCTCAGTTTATTCTTCTGTACACTACTTTTTGTTCTAAATCGAATGCTTAATGGTTCAAAACCTTATAGGTTTGTTCATATAAATCAACTCATGAAAAATTGCAAGTCATAATCTCAGAATATTGTTTTTGTGTGAACTAGGGTGAAAAGTTTTACGAGGCTAATTTTAACATTTAATCTTGTTACTAAACTGGATCAGATACTGTAAATATAGGGCACCCCCCTGCCATGCAGGAAATGCTCCCTGAGCACCTATGCACAACAGGGGCACTGGAATCTCATTTGCCTCCCAACCACATCAAATAAGCTGAGGATTGCAAGTGCCATCAAGTTAGCACAATGCAGAACCAGGCACATATTCTGTGGAGTCTTCAGAAAAGCGTAGCATTGTGTATCAGTCACCATTTTAACCGTGTGGTCATTTAGGATTTTTTTTCCTAATTTACTGAGCCAGCATGTAGTTGAGAGAGCTCTAGGCAGGGGCTCAGGAGTCTCATGTTCCTAGCTCTATCTTCTTTCTCTTTCTTTGTCCTGTGGTTGGATCCAGGACTTCATACTTACTAGGCAAGGACTGTACCATTGAAGTTTAACTCTAGCCATATATTCTTTCATAAAGAAATGATGAGCCCATCACTTTCCCTGTTTAGCATGAAACATTCATCCATAAAATGATGGTACAGTGAAAAGCCTAGACTTCAGATACAAGTAAGCCTAGCTTTGTATCTAGATGCCATAATTCTAGTTTTACTCTTTAGGGAAAATATGTCAACTCTGTATATTTGTGGTTTCTTGAGTCTATTATAAGACTCAAATAAGATTTGAAAATACTTTGAAACCATATAAATGTTAGGGGTTTCTCATATCGTTCATAACCCTTTTAGCTAGTTAACATTGACATGATGCATTAAATGCACTAGAATAGCAGCAAGAACTTTAAAGCACCATTTATGTTGTTACTGAGGTCTTTGGGGTAAGAATTTCTGATGGACTTAGTGTCAGGCTCTCTGATCACCTCCCCTTGAGTGGGGGCAGCCTTACCAGGCCACAGAGGAAGACAATGAGGCCAGTTCTGATGAGTCATGATAGGCTAGGGTCAGATGAAGGGGGAGGAGGACCTCCCCTATCAGTAGACTTGGGGAGGGGCATGGGAGAGGAAGGGAGAGGGTGGGATTGAGAGGATATGAGGAAGGGGGCTACAGCTGGAATACAAAATGAATACTTTGTAATAAATAAAAAGGAAAAAAGAATTTCTGATGTGACTTCATAATTAAAATTTTTAAAAATGATGTGTACACACATATGAAAATAGGAAGTCAGAAGAGGGCAGCATATTCCCTACAGCAGGAGTTAGAGGCTGCTGTAGGCTGCCCAGTGTGGAGACTGCAGCTGAACTCAGGTCCTCTGTAAGAGTAGCATGTTTCTTAACCTCTGAGTTATCTCTTTAGCCCTGATTTCATAATTTATTCCTAAAGAAAAAAGTCTGAAAAACAGTATTCCTGGAATAATCCTATTGTATTGTATATATGAAGATAAATTATATGGAAATTCAACACATTTGATGAAGGTACAAATGTGAAATATATTAATCAAATAACCTACTATTGAAGAATAATGTTCTAGAAGATGTTTATGTATATCTCTATGTATATGTACGTCTATACATTTGTATATATACATGTCTTCAAGCTTACATTTTATTGGGTGAGATAGGTTATTTTGTAGTATATAATATGAAATATGATTACCAGGTACCCTATAGAAATATAAAGCATGGTAAAGGAGTAATACTGCTTCTACATTAGGGAAGTGGTCAGGTGAGGTCTACCTAGTCTTGTGAAAGTTGAATGGAGATATGAATGCTGCAAGGGAGTGACTGGCTACCAAGAGTGTGTTACACAGTGGGATGCACTGCAGAAACCCTAGGCCATGAGAGTAGATATACTCTAGAATTTTAACAGTAGTTATAACTATGACTAAGAGTTGGCATTTAAGTTTTTTCTTCTCTGTGATTCCCTACTTTTTAGGTTTTTCTTTTTAAAGAAGCGATATGACCCTCTATGTGTTTCTCTTTTAAATAATATATACAAGTTTTTGCAATTACAAAGACCTTAAAACTATATGAAGTAATCTTATGAAAAGTGTTCCTAAGTAGGCTTAAAAGCTGATAATATCTCTGTTTTTGTCTTCCTGGTTTTAATGCCAAGAATCTCTGAACTGAATATGAGACATTTACAAAAGGAGAGTTTTGCCGTAGCAATGAAGTTCAAAAAGTGTTTTAGAGCCAACCATGGTAGTACATGTTTAATCCCAGCACTCTGGAGGCAGAGAAAAGTATGTCTCTGTGGGTTCAAAGCCATCCTGGTCTACAAAGCAAATTCCAGACCAGTCAGGGCTATATAATGAGACACTGTGTAAAAAAAAAAATGGGTTCTAGGCATAATCTGTGTCCTGACAATCAGTGTGCACCTCGTAGATTGATAGAGAATTGTCCTCTTCCAAGCTTCTTTCTCAGGCTTTGGTCCATGGTGTCAGAGCAATTCCTTGTGCTTGTTTATAGTAGACGAGGCCCGGGACACACAGGGACGTGCTAGGATGCTATTAGATGAGAGCAGAGGTGCCAGCAGAACGAGTGTACCACCAAGACCACACATCTCATGTGTGCAGTCATTAGGGACTAAGTCAACCACATAGCAAAGTAGAATGTTACAAAATACATCCTCTCTAAATATATTCTCTCTCTCTCTCTCTTTTTGTTTCAGTTACAATATAAAGAAAAGATCAGAGTTGACACTTCAACTCTTCATTCTTTCCCTAAAAAGCATATATAAAAGGAAGATATGTTCTGATTTGTACAGGGACAAAAGTGCTCAGGAAAATATTTTTATTCTAATTTCTAGTCCATCTGACTATACCAAGATATTCTGATAAAGAATGTACATATTATGTCAGTTCAGGCAAAATATTTTTAAAATAAAATGTTTCCATTATTTAGTTGATTAACAAGAACTGAAAGTTCAGTGTACAGAGTGAATCACACCCAAATAAAAACATTTTCCAACATAGGATCATATTTAGCTTCTTAGTGAAAGATGTATTTCGCTTCAGTCAAAAGAACACCTTCTATGGTTGGGGAGATAGCTCACTTGATAAAAAGCTTTTCTTGCTAGCATGAAGCTCTGAGTTGGCTCCCAGAACCCATGTTAAAAAAATAAAGGAGGTGGTGTTGTGTGCTTATAGCAATCCCAGTGCCAGGAGGCAGAAACAGGAGAGTTTGCAGACCCACTGACCAACCAGTGAAGAGTTCCCTGCCACTAAAGACCCTGTCTCAAAAAAAAAAAAGACAGTGCACCTAAGAATCAACAGCCAATGTTATCCTTTGGATTATATATATACACACAGAGAGTGAAAGAGAAAGAAAGCCAGAGAGACAGAGAGATAAAGACAGAGAACTTCCATCAGAAAAACAGGTTTGCATCGTAATGAGGTATTTTGAAAACAGTATGAAAACTTAATTGTTTGCCAATCACAGCACTTTGGGTAGTAGGTGGGAAAGATTAGGAACCTATACAATTACAAAAATAATCTCAAAATATTTTTATTCATAATAAATAAACGAATAAAGAGATGTTCTAATAGATTAAATTAAAAAACACCTTCTGTGACATGTGAACTTCTGCCCTTCTGGGGGCTGGAGAGATGACCCAGTGCTCTTCCTAAAGGTCCTGAGTTCAATTCCCAACACCCACATGGTGGCTGACAACCATCTATAATGAGATCTAGTGCCCTCTACTGGCATGTATGCATATATGCAGGCAGGGTATTGAATAAATAAATCTTAAAAAAGAAAAAAAGCTCATTTTCTGATAGCTGTAAAAGGTTAAAATAAGTAATAAATAAGATTAAAAAACTTTTGTCCTTCTGATACTTGGATGATGGGAGCATAAAATCATAAATTCTAGAGACGGAAGGAAATATCAGTTACAGTTCCTATTTTATGTACTGGAAACTGAAAAGTAGAGGTTAAAATGTTCTTTGTTAATAAACAGATGCAACCTAAAACACATTGAGACAGTTAAATCTAAAGCAGATGCTGTGTGTATTCATGCCATTTATAGTCTCTGTGAATACCAAATCATCATTATTGTGTTCTTCAAAATACTTGGAGGTGAATGGGGTCATTTGCCTCTTAATGAAGTCACTATTTGCTTAGATAGGTATGGCACAAAAGTCATGGTTCTAAAAGTAAGCATGAGTTTTAGAAGTAAGGATGGTAAGCTTAGAGTGCAAACAGTTGCCAGAGTGCTAAGGAACATGGCATCACTCTCTGGTAGAGTGCTTGGAACTGGGTGGTGGTGGTGATATTCTCAGGCTGTCTTCCATGCCTCATCATCACTTAAGATAG
The DNA here is from genome assembly GCA_028658305.1 of Pachyuromys duprasi. NCBI lineage: Eukaryota > Metazoa > Chordata > Mammalia > Rodentia > Muridae > Pachyuromys > Pachyuromys duprasi. Next base: position 52,224,151 of record CM053749.1, on the reverse strand, counting down.
TATACCTTTTACATGTTTATATATATATTTCTGTGTAAACTCTTCTCATACAATTGGATTGTTTCATTTTCTCCATTAATGTCACACAGGTTCATTATGTAATAGAAAAAAAATCATCCTTAAGAAGTAACCATTGTTTGTTTTGGTGGTTGTTTTTAGAGACGCAACATTGGCCTGTGATGTCTCAAACACATCCCAGCGGTCCCAGCTTCTTAAACTTTGGGTTGTGACCACAGATGAAGTTGCATAACTGAATGTGGTCTTAGCAAACCTAAATTAATTCAGAATCAAGCACGACTGACCTTGTTTTCAGGCTTGCTTATTGTGTCTCACAACTTCACTCCACTTTGGTTCTGAGCACACGACACTGTCGGGCCAAGCTGTGCTCAGGTCAGATTCAAGACTATGATATGTTACAAACTAGTATTTTTACTGCGCATGCAGTGTTTTCATATAAAACATGGGTTTAATTACAGAAAACAAAGACTTTTAATATCTCCTATCATCAAAATGTCAATATCAAATTAATATTTATATTAAATTGTATTAGAGTATTTGATTAAAAAATACTGTTTGAAGTAAAAAATGTTTGAATTTTTTACTTAAGTTTCACAAAAATCATTCAAGAAAATTTGCCTTGGCATTAGGACAGAATTTCTAACAATTTCTGAAATGGTCCTAAACATGCTTATACCATTCTGTACTACATATTTATACAAACATATTCATATAAAGTAATTGTCTACTCTGAAAATTATTGAAACTGTGTGTTTTGTAGTACCCAATGATAAGCTGACTCAATTCTTTATGTAAAAATAAGCAAAGCATGTCCATCTCATTAGTGGGGAAATTTGCTTTCATCTTTAATAAATGGCAAAATTATATGTATATAAATTTAGAAATAGTTTATAATTTATTATCAGTAAAACTTTTTATTGGCATGCCTATATACCTGAGAGCCCAGAGCTGTTTAAAAATTCTTTGGGTGAAAGGTCTTTTTAGTGGAAAGAGTTTAAGAAACCCTGCCCTAGGTAACACCAGCCCTCCTTAAAGCTGCTGGAGAAAAATCAAGTTTACTAAAAGAACTTACTTCTTAGTCAGATAAATACATGAAGGTAGGGCTTCTGACCATCCAACTTCATGGGAGGGGAGGAGCTTACATTCATAAGTAAATTTCACATGAAACAGCCCCTTCTTTTGTTTTATTTTTCACCTCTTTTATCTACCAAGCAGCTTTCTGCTTATGTTTCACTTTCATTTCATAGTGCCTAGTTACCTCCTTATACATCAAAGGTGATTTCTTTCATACTGGACTCTTAACCCCTATCGCTGTTACTAGTACAATGCTAATTAAAAATACCCTTACTCACTTTAACCAGTATGTGGTCTTACTTATCGTTAACAATATGTAAAGTGTACAGTTGGATGTCTCAAAATATGCATACATATAAGAGCTACTTGCATTTCAACATGGCAAATGTTCTACCACCCTCTTTGCCCCTTTATTACCCTCTTGCTTCTGTTCACCCTACTCTACCCCCACACTAGCATTTCCTACAGTTTATAATTCCTAGAATGTTAAATATATACACTCTTTCTGTCTTCAGTTCTTCATTCTATATAACTAAAGATTCTTTTATGTCATTGAGTTTATCAGCATTTTACTCATTTTCAGTTTTTATTTGAAAGTTCCTATAGATTTTGGTTACAAGTACTTCTATGAGCATGAGTTTTCCTATTGGGTAAATATCTACAAGTGGAATGGCTAAATTATGTGGTAGACATAGTAAAATATGGTATCTAATAGTTACCTGGGGGGGTTATGGGTTATTTCCCATAAAAAATGGAAATAATGTATAAAAGACTTGTTGACCATTTATGCCATTCTGTTTTTTCACTACTATTGCAAATTATTGGGGTTTGTTGTTTTATCTTTTCTTCCCTTCTTTCTCCTCGTTCTTTCCTTTCTTTATGTATGTATGGTGGCACACACACACACAGAGCACATGTGTATAAACAGTGACTACTGCAGACATAAAGCAAAATGTTACAGATTGGCAAAGAAATGTTTTTGGGAAAATCATTATTATCCAAAATCAAAATTATCCAAAAACAAAATATAAAACCCAGGAATTTGGAAGATGGCTCAGTCATCGAAGTGCTTAGCTTGAAAGCATGAAGTCCCAGGATCCACTTTTTTTTGTTTATTTTGTTTTCATTGTTAAAAATAAAAGCCATTCATGGTTTTATATGCTTGTAATCCCAGTGGTATGGGCTTGTAATCTCAGTGCTGGGGAAGCTGAGACAGGTGGTTGTCTGCAGCTAGATAGGCCGGCTATCCAGCCCAGATTATCTGGACAATTCCAGGCCAGTGAAAGAATCTATCTTAAAAAGATAGACAGGTCCTTAAGCAATGACACCCAGGGGTGTCCCCTGGCCTTCACAATTGTGTGTACATTTGTGCCTTCCCACACATGCAAACACACACAAAGTAAAAAAAAAAACAAAACCTCCCAAATCGATTTTGTGCACTGGTACCAAAGCTATATTTTCCAGTGCTATATTTAGGTTGTTTTTACCAACAGATTTTTAAACAGCAGGGACATGCTTGTTATTTACTGTTTTGGTGTCTTTCCCTCATTTACATAAATACCCCAGAAACTAGCAGTTTAAAACTAATAAAAGCTAAGGCCCTCCATCAAGTGCAATAAAGTTTCACAACTATGAGTTAGATTGTTAGAGTGAAAAATAAACCTATATATGTAGTTATGGAGGTTTTTTTCCCCTGAAAAGTGTATAATCACATTTCAAAGTTAGAACTTCCATTTGAAGTAGCAATGTAATAATAATGCTTAAACATTTATGCAGAATGTTTCATCTTTGAAATAATTTCTCAACACTGGCTATTTAATCTCTGTGGCTTCCCTAAGGAGCAGGTATTACCATCTGCCATTTATCCAGATAGAAAAGTCGGTATAACTAGACTGGAGAGAGGGATACTGCAACAAAAAGTTCTGGTCCTTATTAAATCTGTGTCAGTATGTAGCTCCAAGAAAATGGATTAGGTTTCAAATAGCAATATAAATAATAGCTGAGTTTACATCAGCTCTGGAGAAGCCTTATCAATTAACCTATCCAGGCCTGCTCACATCAGCCCTTAGATACAGTGCTGACAGTTCTGTGGCACATACTGTGGAAGGAATGGTGTCTCAGGACATTGTGTTCTGTAACAAAATGCCTGAGGCTAGGTTCTTTATAACAATGAGGCACTTATTTGGTTCATCATCTGACGGCTAGAAAGCAAAACAACAACATGCCAGCATCTGACTAGAGGCCTCTTGGTTGCATGGTAGGATGGGAAAGGGAAACAAACAGCTGTCTACAGAGGTTGAGCATGTGTGCTAACCTTTTACAAACTGGGTCTTGTGACAAATTAACCCCTACGCTGGAGAATTCCATTGACCTCTTCCCAGGGTGATGCCCTATGGCCTAACTGTCTTTCATCAGGTTCTGGTCTTTCAGCGCTCAGTGCTGTTACACTGAGGCTCAGCTGACAGCACACAGACCTTTGGGGGCACACTAAAACCATGTAACAAAAGGGAAAGGGTCCTCAGCACGCTCCATTTGCATTGCAGTGGATTGAATCAAACTTTTTCTGATAAGAAAAGCAAAGGCAGGCTATGGGCATACCACCCCAAACACACCAATCTTGTCCGATCCTGGAGAATAAGCAGGGTCTAGTACTTGGAAGGGAAAATAGCAGAAACAAATGTTTCTGCCCTTCCTAGCTTCCAACCTCACATGATCTTGCCAAACTTAGAGTTTTCCAAATAAGACTATGATTAGTGCATTTGAGGAATTGAACAAATGAGCTCTGCATATTAAAGCTAGAGGAACAGTAAAATAAAACTAATGAACATTTATACTTTTGGAAATATAATTAATGTATGCTTGAGAAAATTTGAAAGATAAACATTTAAATGTTAAGATACTTATTACTTTCCCCACAGGGACAATGTAGGGAATTAATGAGATAACAAATGCAAAGTGCTTTGAGCTCTTTGGAAGAAAGGTGCCAGATGAATACAAATGGTTATTAATTGTTAAAGCTATCAGATGGTTACTAATATATTACTCATGATAGAAAGTGTATTTTCACACTTGAGAAACAGGATGTGTATAGTTCTTAGGATTATAGAAATGAAGTGGTCCCTTTCCCTAGTTATGTTCTGTCTTTTCAGAAGTCCCTTCCACTTCTTGACTTCATACTCATTTCTCAAAACTACACAATGTAACTTTGCTATTTCCAATCTGCAATACCTTCCTGGTTTCATTTCCCTACCAAAGTCTGTAAGATCTCACATCCCAGGAGAATTTTGTTGATACCATTTCCTTTCTCCCTTATTTATTTGATCACATAATTGTGATGACTTATGATGCTGCCAACTCAAAAGTAAATATTTTGTTATATTAATATTTATTGTAAGTGTAGTACAAGAAAGTTAAAAATATATTAAAATAGCCATCACAAAGACAAACGTATTACTTTAAAAAAGGGAGGGGGACCTGAAATTGGGACCTGAAAAGGGAGGATGAAATGTAATTGATAGTTGTTTTGGTCAGTGTTCTGTTGCTGTGGAGAGACACTATGGCCATGCAGCTCTTATAAAAGAAAGCATTTAATTGGAGCTTGTTTACAGTTTCAGTGGTTCAGTCCATTATCATCATGGCAGGAAGTATGGCATCGTGTAGGCAGATGCTGGAGCAGCGGCTGAGAACCACATCCTGGTCTTAGGCAGAGGGAGAGACTCTGGGCTTGGTGTAGACTTTTGAAACCTCAACGTCCATCCCTAGTGATACACGTCCAACAAGGCCACACCTCCTAACCCTTTTAAATAGTGCTGCTTCCAGATGTCCCCAG
>CM053749.1:52099636-52219130 GCA_028658305.1 Pachyuromys duprasi | reverse complement strand
AAGTGATTTTGTTTGGCATAGTGGTGCATTCCTTTAATCTAGCACTTGGGGTCAGAGTGGTAGATCTTTGTGAGTTTGAGGCCAGCCTGGTCTACTTGGCCAGCCAGGGTCACATAGTGAGATCATATCTTGAAATAATAAATAAATTAAAATTTTATATTTATCATTTGAAAAATTTATATGTGGATATAAAGTATCTTGGATATATATAATTTTTCTTATCACAAGATGTGTATACATTAATTTGTTTTATTAAATTAATTTGTTTTCTTATATTTTAGGCAATCTAGAGCAAGTAAAATTAAACTTTTTTACATAGCTGGGCACAGTGGCACATGCCTGTAATCCCAGCACTCAGGGAGGCAGAGGCAGACAGATTTCTATGAGTTCAAGGCCAACCTGGTCTACAAAGCAAGTCCAGGACAGCCAAGACTACACAGAGAAACCCTGTCTCAGAAAACAAAAAACAAACAGACAAAATTGTTAAACTTTCTGCTTTACACAAAATGCCAATTCATGGCCAAAAGGACCAAATCTCAATTTTATTTTCATTTAACCTAAAGCATGGGGTGAAGTACTCTTATTAAATCTTGTTGTTGTTGTTGTTTTTAAATATGTAAGATGAAGACAGTAGTAATAACTATGTACATGGGTTTGCTGGGAAGATGCAATAGAACTACAGAGCTTCGGGTCCAGTATGTTCCGAGCCCTACTAAACGTACAGTAAGTGGGGAGTTTAAGTTGCTGGTAGGCAGGGGGTATGTCAGTGGACAGTATAGTTGTGTGACCTGTTTTTTTTTTTTTTTTTTTTTTTTTTTAGAGTTAGTGTTAGGAGTGTATTAAAGAAGACACTCACCAATAATGCTCTCCTAAGTAGTGAATGTGCTTTGTCACTGCAGATCTTCAGCAATAGACAGTAGGTCACATCTTACACAGAATTAATTCTGCTATGCAGTAGAAAATGACACACCATTTTTCAAGAATTCTTTTACTAACACAGATCAGTAAAAATTCAGCAATTCATCCTCACTTGATAGTGTTTGGGATACTTTAGGCATTGCACACACATAAACAGATTTTTCAAATTGAAAGTTTAGTTTGCTAGCTCTACAGTATCTTTGTAACATGTATGTGCTGAAAGATAATAGACTATGCTTCTTTGCAAATGTTCTGTAATTAAACCAGTTCACTAATTTAATCTGGTCCTCTGGCTTCTTCCATTTAATTACTTGACTTGTTTTAGTCTATGGATATTTTGCCTTTCATTTTGAAGCTGTAGGTGTTTGGGCAGAGAGCCTTCTTCTCATCACGTTAGTATGGACCTGAATCTGAAGAGAAGGCCTGAGTTTGGAATCAAGTGTTTTGTGTTATAAAATAATGATGTATGCAAAGGAAGCAAGTGGCATTGTTTGAGAAACCAATCATGTGGGTTAGAGAGAGAGAGAGAGAGAGAGAGAGGGAGAGAGAGAGGACAGTGAGCTCCTTTACTGTTGCCAGCAGCTCCAGGCTCAGGATTGCTAATCACAATCCACATTCGGAACTTCCCTGTGGCTTTAATGGTTTTGTGAAGAGGGCTTTGGCCACGTGAATGATCCACTGCTGTGCTGAACAAAACGGAGACAGTTTTCTTTTAAAGTCCAGAGCAGATGAGAGCCATAAGGAGACAGAGGGTTTCATTTACTCTCAGGACATGATTGTGCCAGTGAACTAATGAGTCTCCTGGACCTTATGTTGCTCTGGCTTCAATATAAGAGCGACTCTAACGGGCATGTAGCACTTCCTATCCGTCAAGTGTCTGGACAATAGGCCCCTCGAATGGATTGGAGAGATCTGGCAAGAAAAAGGAGTCATCACCGTACCTAGCACAGATAGGAAACCTGGCTAATTAATGTATTTCCTATAATGGCTAAACAAAAGCAGACACACAGAGAAATGTTAATTTTATAACAGAAACTCTTAGCCTGTGGCTGAAGCAGTTTAAAAATGATTGAAATTCCACAGGCAAAAAATACTTCTCATTTCCCAAATATATGTATGTTTTTATAAGTGTGAAGGTTGTTCTTTAAAACTTACATGATTTTGTTGTTGTACCTTGCCTATTTTATCTTTCAATAAAGCCGGCAGATGTAGAAATGTTTTTAGACAGTTATGGAGCAAAAGCTGAGAGTGGCAGCTATTTGTCCTTTAAAAGGTACAGTTAAAATTCAGCTTGTAAAAATCCTATTGTGCAGAAAACTAGTAACTGGGATTTTCATCGATGCTAGGAGCTGCAGCGACACTGTCTTAAACTAAGAGTACATACTGCCACCTAGACACATTTCAATGCCACGGTTAACTTCACATGGGCTTTTCCTGTTCTGTGAAAGCAAGAACAAATAATAAGTAAGGGCTTGGTACAATTTAAATAGAACGGATGATAAATACTGATTAAATTTTTGGGGGGGAAAAGAAGACATGTTTTGACAAATAGTGATAACTATGCTTTATTCAGTGTTTTAAGTGCAGAAATTAAGTGACTCTTGGAAACAGGAGAGAACTTACAAAATACAAGAGAGTGACAAAGGCTTCCCTCTGCTCTTCTCTGGAAAGAGAAGGGGATTGCCTACCACTCACAAGTTTTAGTTTAATAAGTGAAATAATAATATCACATAATAAGCAAGATTTTAAAGATGATTACATTACAGTTTGTTTTGATTAACCTCTTGGAAAGCAAAGCAAACTAACTTCCCTATTTTTATGCTATTAGCAAAAGGAAACATTGTTCTTCCTTGCTCTAAACAGGCATCCACAGTCATAATATATCTTATTGTAGGTCAGCAGACTCATACAGGTTATCCTCTTTTTCTTTGGTCTGTTTTTCTCCTTCAAATCTCATTTTGTTTTCTTCTGTTACTCCTAAAATGGTTTCAATATCATCAATGGCAGTCTGTGAATATGAGTAAAAACAATATTTATTACTTTAAAGACTTCTTACAACACCCACCCCTCAAGCATTTATTCCCTTGTAGAGTTCAGAGTGGTTTAAATCAGTTCTGCTCATCATGTACTTCACTCACTAGCACCATCTACACATCACTGTTGTTAGACTTGCTGATACACATTTAAAAAATGAGCTGGAACGTAAAGTCTCATGTCCTAGAATTTTTATGTGCACTAAGTCTAATAGTGAAAACATTAGGTTTATGTTTTGTTCATTTTCAGATTTTTTTAAAATTTAATTTTTTCTAGTCAACTTGGTGCATCTAACAAAAAGCATTAATCCATGATAGGTCAGAAAACAAACATAGATTCTTCAGCAGATAATTTGAGAAGTACTGGCTGAAGACACTTTAAAACAAGGGCTAGAAGTCTGAAGGAATTTATTTTCGGTGTTTTCTGGGAACAAAACTGATATCTTCCTATTTTCCTTTATGTGTATTAAGGAATTGTCTACACAGTATGAGATATTCTTCTGTAATACAGAATTCAGAAGGCAAACATATGGTGCAATTCCATAGCATCTTTATAATTATAAATAGGAACCTGTACCCATTAGCAGTTTCTCTCCCTTTCTTCCCTTTTCCCCAGCCCCTGGCAACCACTAATCCGTCTCATGTTTTACAGATTGGCTTGCTTTGCTCACTTTATATAATGGAACCATACAGGACTTATCTATGACTGATTTTTTTTTTCACTTAGCACAATGTCGTCAACATTCATCCATGCTTTAGTAAATACACACTTTCAGCACCTCACTTCTTTTATAGCTGAACAATATTCCACAGTATTCCATTATATGAATATTATCCATATACTAGAATGAAATTCACTATTTTTTCACTTGACAAACATTTACATTGTTTATACATTTTGGTTATTATGAATCATGTTCCAGTGAACCTTAATGTACAAATTTTTATGAATATATATTTTTGGTAATTTGGCATATATATCCAAGAATAAAATTATTGAATTACATGGTAATTTTATAGTTAATTTATTAAGGAATTACCAAACTCTTTTACAACAATATGTGAAGTTTCTAGTTCTCATTTTTCTAAAGTCCTTGCAAATGTTTGCTATTTCATTTCTTTTTGATTATAGCCGTTTTAGCTAGGTATTATCTGTTGTTATGGTTTTGATTTGCATTTCATTAATAACTTATTATATTTAACATTTATCCATACATTGGCCATTTATATATCTACTTTGAAGATATATATTCAGATTCTTTGCTTGCATAAGCCTTTCTATTATTGTGTTGTATGAGTATTTTTATGTACCTTGAATATTACAGGCTTCTCAAATATATATTTTGCGATATTCTATGTTTTCTTTGATAAAATCCAAATAATTTGTTTTTACTTTAGTTGTTCTGCTTTAAACATCACAGCTAGAAAACTGTAACTAATACACAGTCATGAAGATGTACACTTGTGCTTCCTCCTAAGCATTTGATAGTTTAACTCTTAACTTTTGGTTGTTGATCCATCTTAAGTACTTTTTAGAAAGGATACCTCAGAGAAATTCAACCTTTATTATTTTTAGGTTTTGTTTGTTTCAATACATATTAATAAAATCATTTTTTCAATGAATTGCTTTAATACCATTTTATAAATTAATTGGTCATAAGGTATGGATTTCTGTTATTCCCATTTCATCCTATTATGCACACATACATGTGTAGTTTATGTAGCTCACAACTTTGAAGTCTGAAAGTCCTTGATTGGGTACCTCTATCAGTACATTTTCTCACCTCTTAGCTGCATCACATCAGGGCAGATGGCACCATGGGAACTTATTCAACAGGAAGGATCTCATGGTGAGTCAGGAAGCCCAGAAAGTGGGGAGAGGCCAATATTGTGCTTTTTTTCTATAAAAATTGCATCAGTCTCTTCCAAATGGGATTTCCCAAAAGACTTCCCCACTACCTCCATCTTCCCACCTCTCATACCCTGGGAAACTGGAGACCAAGCTCCCACCGCTAGCCACTTGGACACACACTCAAAATGTATCAAACCATGGCAGATCCCTCGGTAACTGTGCATGGTGATGCAGCAGTAGGCCTGAAGAGACATTCTTGGGCCCTACTATCCCAAACCAAATATTCTGGTTTTGTTAATTTGGGTAGAGCCCAGGAGTCTGTTGTCTTAGGAAGAATGAGTCTAGCATAGACTCTGGTAAAGAAACAGAAATTGCTTTTCAACATTACTAACTCAAGTTCAAATTGACTTTGACTGTTACTTAGTTTCTTAAAAAAGATACTAGTGGTCAGTAGCTAGAAAGGGCGGCTTGTCCTTGGACTTAAGGATTGCAGTGTAAAAGTTTGAAAGCACCAGTTTGGTCTAATTTGTTCATTTTAGAAAAAATAAAATTATTGTTATTTACTTATTTAGTTTTGTAGAATTATCTCAGTCATGATGTACAAAAACCAATATAGTCTTTTAGGTCTTAAATCACTTTTAAGAGTGAAGCATTGTTATTAAAGGGATTAAACCCAAGATTGAGTAATATATATTATATATTATATTATATGGCGAAGGCCTAGGCTGGGAATTGGATTAAAAACTTCCTTATCAGGACCAGGCCAGCAGCTCCTTTCAGTAGTTGTCTCCTGCATTCTAGAACTTGGAGACTTGGATCTTTAGAAGGCTTATAAAGGTTAGTTGTGAAGTCTACCTTGGAGAAATGGGGTGAGTGATGACCCACAGGGATGCTGGGATTTTTCTTCTCCTTCTCTTTAAAACACATTGTTCTTTTTGGGTCTGAGAGTCTGGCTCTAGAAGCGAGGCTCCCCAGGAATCACTAGCCAGACATGCATTATGTGAAGTACAGATAGGTACATCATAAATTAGTTACAGTCGAGATTTTGGTTCCGTTGTGGCATTTCAGCGTCACCTCCAACATCAGAGAGCTCTGTTGTCTCATGCGCCTGGCTTTCAAAATGGCAGCGAGTTAAAGCAAGTCTACTAGATTTCAAAGAAAAAGTTTCAAACTATTAAATTTAACTAACAGGTTCAGTGGGAACCTTACAAAATTGACCCTGCTCATTGTAAAATATGTACTGCTCACAATAAAAAAAAAAGATGGCTTAGCACTTGTTTACAATACAGCATGAGGTATTTTTCAGCCCTTGTATAGAAATTAACCAGGATCGTTAGTTAATTAACACCTCACCTTAAAATTGGTCTCGCCTTGCATATTAGGTACTGATATTTCTTGATGGATGATGAAGAGATTGCGAGCAAAGGTCATGAGGACCCCCTGGAGATCCACACCGATTGTTCTGTTAATGATATCCAAACAAATGAGTTTACCAGTGATTCTCCTCACATGCCTAAAAACAATCGCCCTCTCATTTGTGCAGCTGATGATGGAATTTAATGAGTATTTTCAATCTCACAAGGTGGCAATCTTCAGGGAGATATGAAAGATGAGGCTCCATTTTAACTTGTCAACAGAAAGGATTTGTGTAATAAATATTTTTTATTAATCAACTTAGCAGAATATAGCAGTAGGTTCAGCCATTTCTAGTAAAAGGCTACTACTAAGCTAGGACAGCAGTGTTGATTTTGAAAAGACTCATTGCTAAGGGTCATTCATGTCTAACAATTTTCTGGAAAGATATTTGCATTTCTGGTTTCTGGAGGCTTCTCTGAGATTTACTTTCTATTTCATGTGAACAAATAATTTCTGCTCATGTTCAAAGACACATGTCCCCCTTTATGAACAGCTGCTGCTATTCTATACCATTTATATCAAGGCCAGAGAACATGTCAAACAAGTAGATTATTGTGTTTAATCTGAGAAAATTCAGAGAATTATTTTAAGCCTTATCAAAGGGAAAGCAACACTGGTTAAGTGTATGTATTATTAGTATTTCATATGGAATTTCATTATGTAGCCATGGCTGGACTAGAACTCAGAGATCTGCCTGCAGTATGTTTGGATTAAAGGCATGTGCTGTGGTGTCTGGAATGAGGGAATTAATTTTTAATGTGTTACTTCATAAGGGAGATAACATTTATGGGAGATGTACCTTAGGTTGATTGGAAGGATGAAGACAAAACTGGGACTGCTTCAATGGTCACCCCCTGAAAACAAGCCCTGAAATCAAAGCTTCCCAGTTCCTAAAACTGGACTTCAGTTGGGTTTTGTCTTTGTTTGTTTGTCTTGTCTTACAGCTGGCTAACCTTTTTTTTTTGTTGTTTTGTTTTCATTTTCTTTTTTTAATTAAATTTTTATTTTTTAATATTAGTTACAATTTATTAACTTTGTATCTCACTCCTTCATTCCCTCCCAACCCCACTCTTCCTTCCTCATCTCCTCCCTGCCCCTTTCCGAGTCCACTGATAGGGGAGAACCTCCTTCCCTTTCATTTGACCCTAGCTTATCAGGTCCTGGATGCAAAGTCCTCCTCTGTGACCTAGCAGGGCTGCTCCTCCCTTGGGGTGGGATGGGGTGGAGGTCAAAGAGCCAGCCATTGAGTTCATGTCAGAAATAGTCCCGGTTCCCCTTACTAGGGAACCCACTTGGATACTGAGCTACCATAGGCTACATCCGAGCAGGGGTTTTAGGTTATATCCGTATGTGGTCCTTGGTTGGAGATACAGTCTCATAAAAGACCATTGTGTCCAGATATATTTGGTCTTTGTGGAGTTCCTGTCCTCTACAGGTCATACTAACTCCCCCTTCTTTCATATGATTCCCTGCACTCTGCTGAAGGTTTGGTTATGAGTCTCAGTATCTGCTTTAATACACATTCGCTCAACCATGTTTGTAGCAGCTTTATTCATAATAGCCAGAACCTGGAAACAACCCAGATGTCCATCAACAGAGGAATGGATACAGAAATTGTGGTACTTTTACACAATAGAATAGTACTCAGCAATTAAAAACAAGGAAATCATGAAATTTGCAGGCAAATGGTGGCATCTAGAAAAGATCATTCTGAATGAGGTATCCCAGAAGGAAAAAGACACACATAGTTTATATGCTCTTTTAAGTGGGTACTAGCTCTATAAGATAGGATAAACATACTGAAATCTGTACACCTAAAGAAGATAAGCAAGAAAGAGGACCTTCACTTAGAAAGACACATGGGATGGACATGTGAAACCTTCTTATCTCTAGGTCTTCATTTCTTCTTTCTACCAATGAATGACTTGAACTAAAACAGTGCTTCTGAGCTTTTTGAGTTAGACTTCCCAAATCCAATCAGCTCGATGACTGGGAGCTTGTTCAGGAACGACCTGTATAGCTTTTTAAATTCTACAGTGGTTTTCATCCTGTCTGGTACTTCTAAGCCTAGGGACCCACCCGTATAAATCTTCCTGTGGTCATTATACCAGGAGCTTTTCCGGTGTCCAATCACTACTTCCCTTTGCCACCTGTCATTTTTGAGACACAAATCTTGTTCCTGACACTGCTGGGCCTTGTCACTTTATGATAGGCTTTCTTCATGCCAGCCCCCTACTGATTTGCATCTCTCAAAGTGGCCTCATTTTTAAGATCCTATAGTCAGGTTTCCTCTTCATGACTTTCAGATTGTCTGTTTACTTTTTGTGGTTGAAATTTTGCTAGCGATGTGAGTTAGTTGCCTCAGATGACCTGTTCCTAACTACCTGAATCCTAGATCTGGATTTGGCATACCTGGTTCCCCTACCTTGTCCTATGTGCATGAGGGCTTATCTAGTTGCAGCCCTAGGGCAGCTTGACATTTATAGTTTACCTTTCATGTTAGTTTGGTGGACAATAAGAGTTCTATCTCTGTGTTCTAATTTCTAGTTCTTGTAAGATCCTGAGCTTTTAAAAAATGTACTTGGAGCTTGCATCTTTTCCATGTAATTAGACTCCTTCTCTGGAAAATATTAATTTTTTAAAATTGGCTCGCCAACATCAAATCCATTTGTCTGCTTTGTTTGCTGAGTCACAGTAATTGCTTTGTTGTCTTTGCCCTGCTGCTGCCCTAGCATCACACTGGCACATCTGTAGAGTGTGAACCACTAGGATAGGGCATAGAACAAGGAGGGAGCTGAGGGATGAGATATCACTGGGAAGTAGAAGGCAGCTCCTTCTACTTAGCCTCTGTCTTCTGGATATCAATACCTGGACAGATGAAAGGAATGCATGTTTGTGTGGATAGTATAGATAGAAGTTTAATTTCTGTATCTCGGTACTAGATTAAACTGTAGCCACATTCTAGCTCCAAAGGAGAAGAAACAGTGTTTTCCTAATGCCAAAGCATCAATGGGGCTGAGTGGCTCTGCCATGAGGACTCTGCTCAGCACGCACGTTCTCTGAGAAGATTCCATCAAACCCAAACTGGCTGCAGTGCTACATTCTGGAATAATATCTATCCAGGTCACCAGAGCACCAACAGCTAGCTTTTCATCAGAGCTGGCACCCTATGAATAAGATCTGAGGTTTGTATATATGTAAGCTTATGTTAAATGTAGATTCCTACCTGATAATTGTGGATAACTGTATTTAGAAACCTGACACCAACATCTATAGGCACATTGTGAAGTACTTGAGGTTCTAAATAAAACAAGATGGACTTCTGATAAATCAGCATGCTGATTAAAATTCAAGAGAAACACCAATCTCATTGATTATAGATAATTTTTTCATTTATTACATCTTATAGACATACGTCATACTTACATCATGCCCAACTTGTATCTCTTCAGAGGTTCATATAATATAAAAACAGTTCCTTGTCTGTCCTGTAAGGTTCCAGTAAGAAGAAAATAAATAGCACATTTATTTTTGGAAACAAAGACAATCTATTCAACGACGGGTAACTAGACTGACAAGAATTGAAATCTAGAACTACCATCAAGTATCATTTAAAGGAGCTGCCTCCAGAAAATGGGGGCAGTCTATTCTAGGGTAGTACTTTTATTTAGTACAAATACTTTTATTTGGTATTAGTTTTTTACAACATCTACATCAGAATCATTTATTCCACCTGTTAAGATGGCATCTTCACAGGTGTCATCCAAATTCAGAATTCTTTGACTTTGCCTTTTAGGTCTTTGTTAGCTGATTATTACTTCAAAAACTGAAAACCCCTGTTATAATAGCAAGCCATAAAAAAGAAAGAAGGTGTGTGTGTGTGTGTGTGTGTGTTTGAAAAAGAATTTGAGAGTGAGGAAGATACCTCAAGTGGTTAAGTGTCTATCTTATAAGCATGAGGATCAGAGGTTGGTATCAAGAGCTGACATGTTACACTATGAACATAGCACTGGGAGATGGAAACAAGTCGATTCCTGGGGCTTGCTGGCCAGCCAGCCTCGCCTAATTGGTGAGCTCCAGGTTAGTGAGAAACTAAGGACTGACAGCAAGGTTGTCCTCCTGGCCACCACGGACATACACCCACACATGTACATGTATGTACCTACATACACACACATGAACATGTACACATACATATACAAAAGAATTTGAGTTTCAGTGAGAAATCACATGTAAACACTTCTGCCTTATTACATAGGTTTTAAAAGACATTCTATAGCTCTGTAAGCAATAGCTTGAAATACTGTCTGTGCTCGTTTGAAGAAGAATGGCCCCATAGGCTTATATGTTTGAATGCTTGGTTTCCAGTTGGTGAAACTATTTTGGGAAGGATTAGGAGGTGTGGCCACCCTGGATGAGGTATGTCACTGGGGATGGGATTTGAGTGCACTCTCTTTCCCTCTTTCTGTCTCTGTCTCTCTCTGCTTCCTGCTTGTGGATCAGATGTACGCTCTCACGATGCTTCCAGCATCGTGTGTGCCCATTGCCATGCTCCCTGCTGTGACACTCGTGGACTCACTCTCTTGAACTGTAAGCAAGCCCCCAATTAAATGTTTTCTTTATGAGTGTTGCCTTGATCACGGTGTCTCTTCATAGCAATAGAGAAGTAACTAAGACAGAAAAGAAGTTGGTACCAAGGAGTGGTGACAGGCCTTACCATGTGAGTTGTTAGAAGAATGTGGACTTTGGAACTTTAGATTAGGAAAATGGTTGAATGCTATAAATAGGGCTGAACAGCCATCCTAATAGGAACTTGGAAGACAGGTGTGCTGAGAGCAATGTGAACTGTGGAAGCCCAGCTTTAGAGGCTTCAGGGGGAACAATATTAGCAACTGAACTAGAGACCTCATGATGTTTTGGTAAAGATTGTGGCTTCTTTCTGCCCTTGTCCAAAAAAACCTGCCAAATTGAAAGTTTTGAACTAATATCATTGGCAGAGGAGACTTCAAGATAATCTAATATTATCTATGTCATGTGGTTATCAGTGATTACTCTTATGCAGGTCTACTATGAAAAAGCAAGCAGGGTGAAAAGAAATACAAGCTATAGAGTTTGAGGAGAAAAAGAAGACTAGGAAATTTAATGTTGGAGCCTTGGTTTGTGCTAGAAGAGATATGAAGAAATGGAATACAGGGAGTGGTACCCTTGGGCAAAACATCACCCAGCGAAGCTTCTAACTCATAAAAGGAAATGCCTAAGAACTCTTTTTCAACCTTCCTAATGCTGCAGCCCTTTAATATAGTTCCTCATGTTGTGGTGACCATACCCACCATAAAGTTAGTTTTAGTGCTACTTCATGACTGTAATTTTGCTGTTATGAATTACACTGTAAGTATCTGATACACAGGATGGTTTTAGGTGACCCCTGTGAAAGGGTCCTTCAATCCCACAAGGGTCTTGACCCAGAGGTTGAGAACCAATATCCTACAGTAAAGGAAAGCTTATGCAGCAAAGGAAAATATGAACAGATCAAAGTTTATAAAAATGTAACTCAAGGAGGGAGCCAATCTTCACACATGCAAGCAGACAACTTGGCAGCATCAGCCTCACGGAGTAAAATCTTCAGGGTTGTGAAACCTTTCTCTAAGTTCAAGAAAAGCAGCTGAGGCAGTGTTGTGGCAGAGGAGTCTCCGCATGGAGGCCCAAGGTGCTATTGCATGAAGCTGTGCAAGTGAAGCTAGGATTGGGTTGGAGACTCCAAGATATTGCAGATGCCAGAGCTATGCTGAGGATAACTGCAAACTAGGAACAGAATCAGCCCAAGAGAGAAAAATGTGTTGAAGTCAACAAAGCTGGAAGGAATGGGAGATCCAGAGAGTCATCTAATCCCTTTGATATTTGACATAGTACAGGATTTGGACTTTGTCCTGCTGTGTTTCAGTCTTGCTTTGGTCCAGTATTTCCTCACTATGCCCCTTTTCTTCCCTTTTGGAATGGTAATGTATATTTTGTGCTATTGTATGTTTTAAGTATGTAATTTGCTTTTTGATTTTACAAGGAGATAGATACAGTTAAGAGATAGCTTTGAGTCTCAGAAGGGACTCTGGACTTTTAAATAGTCTTAATAATGTTAAAGACTTTGGAGCTTTGGAACTTGGACTACATGCATTTTGCATTATGATATGGCTGCAAGCCTGTGGGGCCAGGGGCTGGAGTGTGGCAGCTCGAGTGAGGGTGCCTTCCAGAGGCTCACATGTTTGAATGCTTGGTCTTCAGTTGGTCGAACTGATTTGGGAAGGATTTTGAGGTTGGAGGAGGTATGTAATGAGGGCAGGTTTTGAGATTTCAAAAGCTTAGGCCAGGCCCAGTCTCTGCCTCTCTCTCAGCCTCCTATCTGTAGGTCAGGTGTGAGCGCTCAGCTGTTGGTTTCACCACCATGCCTGCTTGCCCACTGCCCTGCTCTCTACCACGATGGCCGTGGACTTATTCTTTGTAACTGTAACCAAACCCCAATTAAATGCCTTCTTCCACAGTTGCCTTGGCCATGGCATCTCTTTCACAGCAATAGAACAGTAACTGAGACAAAGAGTTTAAATTGAAGTTAAGTTTTAAGTGACGGCAACATTCAAAGATACAGTGCAGAGCTTGAGAGAGCGCTGGCTCAGTGCACTGTTCATGCAGAGAACCCCAATTCTGCCCACAGCACTCGCCTCAGGCAGCTCACAACTGTCTGCAACTTGGTCTCAGAGGATCAAGGATCATTCTCTAGCCTGGGAGGGCACCTGCACCAGGAATATACACTCCCTACAAGAACATACTCATATAAACAGACACAAATACACAAAATTACTGCGCTCACGGGAACATATCCATATAGACAGACACACATACACATAATTAGAAGTAAATCTAAGAACCCATCTCTCAGTCTCCTCTTCTAAACCATCTCCATTTCTGTCTGTCATCGGTCAGCCCATCACAGAGGCACTCTCTACCAAGGACTCCACCGCTACCACATTTGTGTGGGATCCAGAAGATGCAACAACTACCAAAGTATGGAACATGCACCCAACAAAGCAAGACTAGACACAGGCACCAAGAAACATCTTTAGCATCGTAACTCCAGATACAGAGATATCAGTGCCAAAACCACAAACATGAACATCCAAGACAATATGCCTCCTCCAGAAGTTTTTAATCCTTTTGTAGTAGACCCTGAGAAATTCAGATTGCTGAAGCACAAGGCAAGGACTTCAAGAGAACAATTATGAATATGTTCAAGGACCTTAAAGAAGATGTGAGCAAATCCCTCAATGAAGCCTGTAAAAATACAAACAGTTGAATGAAATAATGAAAGTAAAACAGAAAAATAGAATAATTAAAGAAACCCAAAACTGAAATAAAACTGGAAATAAGAATTGAAGGATATCAAATCAAAACCTCAGAGGTAAGCCTTACTATCAGATTACAAGACATAGAAGAAAGAATCCCAGATGTTGAAAATAAAGCAAAAGAGATTAATAGCTCTGTTAAAAAAAAAGGTTCAACCTAAAATACAGTTCATGCACAAAACAGCCAGGAAATCTAGGACACTATGAAAAGAGCAAATATATGAATAATAAGGATGAAATAAGAAACCCAAGGCACAGAAAAAAATTTTAACAATATCATAGAAATTCTCCATAGTCTAAAGAAGGAGGTACCTCTCAAGGTAAAAGAGTATCTTTGTAACACCAAATTACAGGTCCAGAAAAGAAATTCCCCACAACACATAATAATCAAAACACTAAATGCATAGAACAAAGAAGGGATATTAAAAACTGCAAGGAAAAAAGACCGAGTAACATATAAAGGCAGACCCATTAGATAACACCTGGATTCTCTATGGAGACTCTGAAAGCCAGAAGGCCAGAAGGGAGGATACTTAATTCTCATTCAGAAGACAAACAGAATGGACACTGGAAGCAGAGGAAGAGAGGGAACAGGATGGGAGCTACCATAGATGTCCTCTGGAAGACTCCACCCATCAGGGGATCAGAGACTCACAGACAAACTTTGGGCAGAGCGCAGGGAGTTTTATGGAAGAAGGGGTGGGAGGATAGAAGGACCCATATGGGACAGGAGCTCCACAAGACCAACAAAGCCAACAAATCTGCAGTCCCCTGCAGAGACTGATGCACCAACCAAGGATCATGCATGGAAAGGACCTAGACCCACTACCTAGATGTAGCCCATGGACAGCTCAGTCTCCATGTGGGTTGCCTAATAAGGGGGCTGTCTTTGACATGAACTCGGTTGCTTAGTCTTTGATCACTTCCCTCTGGCAGGGCGACTGTGCTAGCCCACAGAGGAAGAGGATCCAGCCAGTCATGATGAGACTTGATAGCCTAGGGTCAGATAATAAGGACTCCGCCTTTCTGTGGATTAGGAGAGGTGGGGTGGGGGATAAGCAAGGGAGGGTGGGACCAGGAGGAGATGAGGAAAGGGGCTACAATTGGGATATAAATTGAATAAATTGTAAAAATAAAAAGTAAAATAACATTTAAAATATTTAAAAAATAAAGACTTGTGGAAAAAAATAAAAGATGTTCCACAAACTTCGAGAGAACGCAGGTGTGAGCCCATACTGCTATTCCCAGCAAAACTATAAATTACAATTGCTAAAGACATTCCACACCCAAGACACAAGGAATAAATACAGTCTTACAACAGTAAGTCAAAAGAGAAAGGAAAAACAAAATAACAGGAATGAATAAAAATTGCTCACTGAAAACTAAATATCAATGGTCCCAATTCTTTCAATAAAAAGGCACAGGCTAACATATTGGATTATAAAGAGATCTTTCTGCTGAATCCAAGAAATACACCTCACCATCAAGGATAGGCACCAACTCAGGACAAAGGGATGAAAAGAGGTATTCCAAGCAAATAGACCCAAGAACCAAGCAGGTGTAGCCATTTTAATATCTGACAAAATAGACTTCAAACCAAAAAATAATCAGAAAAGTTAGGGAAGGATAGACACTACATACTCAAAGGGAAAGTCCACCAACAGGATATTAAAATTCTAAACATTCATGCACCAAACATTCATTCAAATTCATAAAAGAAACATTACTCAGCCAAAACAATCTATTGATCCTCACACAGTGATAATGGGCAATTTCAATACCCAACTTCTGCCAATAGACATGTCATTCAGACAAAAACTAAACAGAAATTCTGGAGCTCAATAACATCATAAGTCAAACAGACCTAGCCAACACTTATAGTTCCACTTGAAGCACAAAAGAATATGCTTTTTTTTTTCTTAGCTGCTCCTGGAACTTTCTACAAAATTGATTATATACTTGTAAACAAAGCAAGTCTCAAAAGAATAACAACATTGAAATAACATCATCCTCTTTGATCACCATGGATTAAAGCCGGATAGTGATAATCACAGAAACAAAAGAAAGTATACAAACTTATGGAAACTGAACTCACTACTGAATGAAAAATGAGCCAAGACAGAAATCAAGGATATTAAAAACTGTAGAATTGAATGAAAATTAAAACACAGCATACCCAAACCATACTGTACAATGAATGTGCAGTAAATTCATAGCACTAAATACCTACACTAAAACAAATTAGAGAGCTGAGTGATGGTGGTGCACACCTTTAATCCCAGCACTCGGGAGGCAGAAGCAGGAGGATCTCTGATTTTGAGGTCTACAGAGTGAGTTCCAGGACAGCCAGGGCTACACAGAGAAACCCTGTCTTGAAAAGCAAAACAAAACTACTGCTGCTGCTTCTATCACTACTACCACCACTGTTACTACTAAATAATAATAGGGGAGACACTAGGTTAGTGACTTAGTGACACACCTGAAAGAGCTAGAACAAGAAGAAATAACAGCCAAGAAGCATAAATGTCAAGAAACAAACGCAGGGCTGAAATCAATGGAATAAAAACAAACACATAAGAAATACAAAGACTCAATGAAACAGATAGTTGGTTCTTTGAGAAAACCAACAGCATTGACGAACCTTTACCCAAATTAACTAAAAGACAGAGAAGATCTAAATTAATAAAATTAGAGATGAAAAGGGGATCTTACTACAGACACTGAGAAAGAGAATCTAAGAACATACTTTAAAAAATCTATTTTTCACCAAACTGGAAAACTTAAATCAGTGACTGTCTTGAGATATTTAACATACCAGGGTTAAGTCAAGATCAAATAAGCAATTTATATAGCCCTGTAGGCCCTAATGAAATAGAAATCTGTAGTTAAAAGTCTCACAGCCAAAACAAAGAAACAAAAAACCTAAGGACAGATAGATTTAGTGCAGCATTCTCCCAAATTTTCAAAGAGGAATTCCAATACCCCTCAAATAATTTCACAAAACAGAAAGCAAAGGCACCTTTCCTAAGTTTTCTTATGAGACCACTATTATCCTGATACTAAAACCACACAAAGACCTGACAATAACATAAAAATTTAGAATGAAGGAGAAAACAAGCAACAGGACAGGAGCCTACCGCAGAGGACCTCTGAAAGACTCTACCTAGCAATGTATCAAAGCAGATATTAAGACTCACAACCAAACCTTGGACAGAGTGCAGGGAATCATATGAAAGAAGGGGGAGTTAATATGATCTGGAGAGGACAGGAACTCCACAAAGACCAAATAGATCAGGGCACAGGGGTCTTTTATGAGACTGTTTCTCCAACCATGTATGGATATAACCTAGAACTCCTGCTCAGATATAGCCCATGGTAGCTCAGTATCCAAGTGGGTACCCTAGTAAGGGGAACAGGGACTATTTCTGTCATGAACTCAATGGCTGGCTCTTCCACCACACACACCCCCGCCCCAAGGGAGGAGCAGCCTTGCTAGATCCTAGAAGAGGACATTGCAGCCAGCCCTGAAGAGACCTGATAAGATAGGGTCCAATGGAAGGGGAGGAGGTCCTCCCCTATCAGTGGACTTGGAAAGGGGCAGGGAGGAGATGAGGGAGAGATGGGGAGAGTGGGAGGGAATGTGGGAGGGGGCTACAGCTGGAATACAAAGTACATAACCTGTGATTAATATAAAAATAAATACATTTTAAAAAAAGAAAATGCATATCTAAAGCTTCAAACAAATAAAAAATAAAAATTTAGACCAATATTCCTTGTGAATATAGATGTAAAAATTCTCAATAAAATACCTTCATACTGAATCCAAGAACACATAAAAAATTGCCCACCATGATCAAGCTGGTTTCATTTCAGAGATGTAGGAATGGTTCAACATACATAAGTCAATAAACATGGTCCACCACATAAACACTGAAAGATGAAAACCGTATTATTATCTTATTACATTCAGAAGAAGTCTTTGACAAAATCCAACATCTCTTCATTATAAAAGTCCTGGGGAGACTAGGGATACAAGGGATATACTTCAATAAGGGCAATTTATAGTAAGCCCACAGCCAACATCAACTTAAGCAGAGAAACTTTAAGCTTTTCCACTACAATCAGAGCAAGACAAGGAAGGATGTTCACTTTCTCCATACCTATTCAACATAGTACTGGGAGGCTTAGCTAAAATAATAAGAGCTCAAGGGGATACAAATAGGAAAGGAAGAAGTCAAAGTATCTTGATTTGCAGATGATATGATTTTTATATATAAAAGACCCTAAAGACTCCACCAGGAAAACTTTTACATTTAATAAACACTTTCAGCAAAGTAGCAAGATACAAAATTAACACACAAAAATCAGTAGCCTTCCTATATACAAATGATAAACAGACTAAGAAGGAAATCAGGGAAACATTACTTTTTACAATTCCCCCCCCCCACACAAAAAAAAACAACTTGTGATAATGCTAGCCAAGCAAGTGAAAGTCTTGTATAAAATCTTTAAGAATTAAAGAATTGAAAAAGACATCAGAAGTTGGAAAGATCTCCCATCTGCATGGCTATGTACAATTAATATGGTGAAAATAGGCATTCTACCAAAAGCAATCTATAGGTTCAACACAATTCTTTACAGAAATTTGAAAGAATAAATTATATTCATATAGAAATTCAAAACACCACAATAGCTAAAATAATTCTGAATAACAGAAGAACAGCTGGAGATATCACTATCCCCAATCTCAAGTTGTACGGCAGAACTATAATAATAAAAATAGCATGGTTACCAGTTCATCAATGGACTAGAATTGAACACCCAGATCATAAGTTCACACACATGATTTTTGACAAGCCAAAAATACACACTAAAGGAAAACCAGCATTTTCAACAAATGGTTTTGGCTTATGAGACCATGTAGAAGAATGCAAATATTTAATACCCTGCACAAAATTCAACTCCAAATGGACTGAGGACATCAACATAAGACTAGATACCCTGAATCTGGTAAAATCGAAAGTGGGGAATAGGGTTGGCTTCATCAGCGAAGGTAGAGGCTTTCTGAACAGAGCACTGATAGGACAAATTGTCAGACCAACAATTAACAAATGGAATCTCAGCAAGCAGTAAAGCGTCTGAAGCAAAGGACTAGATCATTCAGGCAAAGCTGCAGCCTACAGAATGCGAAAAGATTTTTTGCAATCATACATTTGATAGAGGCTTAGTTTCTAAAATATTATATAAAGAATTAAAAATCCTGAACTAAAAGAAACAAATAACCCAATATAAAAATGGGGTACAGAACTAAGCAGAAAGTTCTCAAAAGGCGAAACACTTAAGTGTGCTGAGAAACGCTTAGAGAAATACTCAGCATCCTTAGTCATCAGGGAAATGCAAATCAAAGCCACTTTGAGAGTTCATCTTACACCAGAATGACCAAAGTCAATAAGCCAAATGATAGCATATGCTGGCGAGAATCAGGAGGAGAGAACAATTATTCATGGCTGGTGGGAGTGCAGACTTGTATAGCCACTATGGAAATCAGTGTGGTGGTTTCTTAGGATGCTGGGAATTGAGCTACACCAAGATGCTCTTGGGCATATGCCTAAAGGACTATACATCCTACTAAAGAGATACTTGCTTATTCATGCTTATTGCTGATGTATTCATAATAGCCAGAAATTGGGAAACAGCCTAGATGTTCATCAACTAATGAACGCATAATGAAAATATAGTACATATACACAGTGGAATATTAAGCTGTTAATAAAAATGAAATTCATAAGTAAATACATGGAACTAGAAAAATATCATCCTGACTGTGGTAACTCAGACTCCAAAAGACAAATATGCTATGTATGCTCATATATGTGGCGTTAGCTTTTAAGCCTTTGATAGGTATGCTATAATCTGTATAACCACAAAGGTTAGTTATAGAATAAGAGGCAAGGGGAGGATTGCCTAAAGAAGGAGAAATAAAATACATAGTTATGGGGGGTGGGGAGAGGCAGGATTTAACAAGGTGAGGGATAGAAGAGAAGGGTAAAGAAAGGGATACATGGACGGACAACTGAACTAAAAATCATTCGAAAAACCAAATGAAAACCTACTAGAAGATTCCTAAAATATATACATAGATAAAAAGAACCTAAATGGAGTCACTAAATATTAGGGGAGACAATGCCCCATCTAGACATCTTCTGCTACCAAGTAAAACCTCCAGTGCCAGGAATGGGTTAGGTTGGTCAAAGGCCTATGGAAACTCTCAAACATCACAGGCTATTGCTGAGACTATGGATTACTGTTCACAATCTGATGGGCAGGCCCTAGTGCTGAAGACCACACGTAAATATGTCATCAAATATGGAGAACTCAAGCTGGTACCTTACTAGAAGCTTCACTGTAACTGCAGTTATTCTACATGCTACTGGAGAAGAGAGGAAATCATCAACACCTTCCAGCTGCAGTCCCTGTGAAGTGTAGCAGTGACCTACCCACAAGACACATTGGTGAAATAATGGCACAAATGTGAGAGTAAACCAATCACTTTCTGCCTCCAATAAATTTGAAAAATGTTTAGTGCCAACATGCAAATATCTCAATACTTTTATGCTGATTGTGTTGAGATAAAAATATTTTTAATATACAGGATTATCAGAGTATATATTAAAATTAATATATTACCTTGCCTAACATTAAAACTGTGTGAGACAAGTGTTAACTGTTATCTGTGGCTCACATTATGTTTTTTTTTTCTGGGCAGTTCTATCCTAGGGCTCTACTATTACTAACATGAGTATAGCAAGTCACTTAAAATAAGCAGTGTTTGCTTCAGAATTTTCTCTCTCCCTTTGATCAAATAAGTCTATGTCACCTGGCATGTAATTCCTAATCAAAAAAAGTTCACAGGCTTGTCATTCCAAGGTTCTGTGGGATATGTATCCTCCTTTTCTGGGATTTCAATCCTTACACAACAGAGCTTTTCTTCCACAGTTTAAAAGTGAGATTTAATCATTGTGCACGTTCCAGGGGTCCCATTGGAAAAGCCAGAGCAGTAACCAGACAGATGATGGCTATTTTGTTTTTATCCACTTCTAAGATTTTATCTTTCTTTTAATCTTCAAAGCTAAAAGTTCCCAGGTATGGTTGTCCTTAAATGTATCTTGTCTATCATTTGTAGTGTTTGTGGAATGTGTAATTTGATATAATTCACTACTTTTGGAAAATTATGTATTTATTTTTAAAAGATTATTTCCTCTTGAGACATTAAATGTATAACATGTTGTAGTTTTTATTCCATTTCCCACGTGTATCCAATCCCCTTCTGCATGCTCATTATTTTCTTTCTATGTAATTTTGAATATTTCCCACTGGCCTGTTTTCTAGTTCAGTAATCATTTTGCTCTGTTGTTCCCTCTATTACATTAATGTATAAAATGGCTAGTGTCAACTTTTTATGACTGTTTTTAGTCCTGTAATTTTCAGTTCTATAAGCAGATTCAGGGCTTCAGTAAAATTATCTTGTTATTCTAAACTAGCCTCTTATTTTCCTTGAATATTAATCATAGCTATTTTAGAGTCTGTGTTTGAAAACTTCAATATTTGGATTTCTTGTGGACACTTTGTTTTTCTATTTGCTTTCAGTTCTTTGGTCCTGTCTTTTAGTATGTCTTATGATTTTTATTGGATTCTGGTAACTTAAAGAGAAAATTTCAGACACTCTAGATAGTATTCTTGTTCATCACGGTGAGTTTTATCTGAGTACTGGCGATTCTGAGTTTTATTGGAGTACTGGCGATTCATCTGGGTATACCAAAGGCTGAGTTTAGACTGCAGTTCACCTCTTCCTTGTCTTTTCGCCTAGGCAAGAGTCTTTTCGAAGTTCCCACTGAAAGCTGGGAATGTTTGTCAGGATCCTTCCAGCTTAATAGCCTAGGAACTCTTCTCTCCAATATCACATGGTTTTAAAAATCCTTACCAGGTCTTTAGCCTTGTGGCTACTCATTGTATTAGGTTTCTGGAGTCTTTGAGTTATTCTTTCACAGGGTAGTATCTTCCAGTGATTTAAATGGCACCTTTACACAGAGTGTTAGCTTCTTCTTTGTCATTATCTTTGTACGAGGAGTTTGGCTCTAAAGTACCAAACTGCTTGACCATTCTGAACTCACCCCTTCTCTCTTTATGTAAGATTATGATTTCTGTTTGGATCTATTGTTTTCAAAGGAAAGAAAAACAAAACAACCTCACTTAAAAAAAGACTTCAGGTAAATTTAATAGTCTTTTATTTGTTTGTTTTTTGAGACAGGGTTTCTCTTTGTAGCCTTGGCTATACTGGAACTCCGGACACCAGCCTGACCTCGAACTTACAAAGATCTGCCTGCCTCTTCCTCCCAAGTGCTAGGATTAAAGGCGTTCAGTACCACTGCTGAGACAGCCTTCTGTTTAAGGACCATAGATCTCCATGTACTGATTGGTCAGTTGCTCGCATCGCAACTGTCTTCAGAAAGTTGTTATCGCTATATATTTATCCAAGTTTTACAATTCATTTTTGGTGATTAAGTTGAATCTATCTTGTCATAGACAGAATAAGATCTCTAGGCATGGCAGGATATTTGTAACTCTCTCTCTAGGACAGTTAACAAGGAAGTTTTTCAGCCTTCATCCAAAGGGAATAAGAAAAATAAAAGGCTTACTCAAAGTTGTTTGTCTTTAATATCCACAAAATAAGTATTTTATTTTACTTGTGAGAGATGTGAGGGCCTACACTTATGCAGTGCATCAAAGTGACTTTAGTGTAGGCAATTCCACTCCACCTCCATGGCCTGTTCTTATTCCCTGGAAAGTGTTACCTCCTTTCTGATACAAGGCCATCAGATTCCTTGTCTGTTTTACTCAGCCCTGTCCCTAGGCTGGTAACTTAGACTAACTTTTTACATTTGTTTTTAATCTTAGTTTTTCCTTTAAAATATTTACAAATTTGCTCTTGTATAAAATCATTATCAAACTAATTACTTGAAAGCACCATAAAAAACAAGATTTTGCTATATAAACTTGCAAAGCAATTGATTTTTTTAAGCCTCAGATTTCTTATCTACAAAATCAAAGCAATGGTGTTTACTTTTAGAAGTTATGACAAAGATAAAACAAAATATCTGAAAATGTTTTACACAGTATAAAATGTTTAGAATAATGATACACGTGATTATGGATTACCCATGGTTTTTCCAGATTAGGTCTGGGTCTCTTGATATGGAATAGATAGTTTTCTGTTCCACCTTCACCACTCAAACCCTGGGAGTAAAAGGGACGAGGCCACTGCTATACTTGCTTCCATTTGGAAGGGAAAAGAATGGCAGTCTATAGCAGTTCTGAAGTTGCACTGGGCTCCTGTATTGTGTGGGGGGAATACTTCTCTAGCAGGGTGTTTCCGTGAATTTAAGGGGACTCTTGTAGATACTGGATTTTTGTTTGTATGGTTTTTTTTTTTTGTGGTCCTTGGTTTGTCCTGACTATTCTCTTTTCATAATCCTTGGCCATATCTGAAGTGGACATTAGAGATTATTCTTTACTTAGAACTTTTAATACTTTCTTATTCATTTACTCCCTATGGAAAGCTGAGTACCCTAAGGTTGTTTTAAGTCTTAAAAAGGTCCAGCCTCTTTCAGTGCATATTAATGTTTCTTTTAACTGTTCAATTCCTCAAAAATTTTCACTTCAAGCTAGGGAGATGGCTCAGTTTGTAAAGCATTTTTGTCACAACTGTGAGGGCCTGAGTTTGGCCCGAGTAAGAAGCAGGGTGTATGTGCCTGTAATGTAAGCACTGGGAAATGGGAGGGTCCCTGGATGTGCACAGGCAGTTAGCCTGGTTTATGTGGCAAAGTTCCAGGCTAATGAGTGTCTCTGTCTCAACAAAAACATGGAAGATGACTGGAAACTGACCCTGAGGCTATCCTCTGACTTCTACAAGAGGGTCAAGTCTATGTGCAGTGCCACTCAGTGGTGCGCGCGCGCACACACACACACACACACACACACACACACACACACACACACACACACATGCATCTTCAGTGACTTCGTCTGTAGTTCTTTCTGCAGACAGGTAGGTTTTTCTTTATTTCTATGTTTTCTTGTTTCTGTACTCCTCATTCTTTTAATTGTAGGTGTCTTAAGCCTGTCAGGCTTTAGTAGGAGAGCAATAGACTTCGTTTTTATGTAGCTAATTTTTCTGTATTAAAACATTTGCTAGCTGCTACAATCTTTGCTGCATCCTTACTCTTGAGATTCATTCAGAGGTTTTAGTAGTTGCTTGGACTTGCAACTTTAATTTGATCCTTCTTACAAGGCAGTTTTACTTTTTTGTGTTTGTAAAAGCCTTTCAGTTTTGTGTGTGCCATCATGCATGTGTGGAGGTTCAAGGACAGCTTTATGGTGTTGGTTATCTCCTTCCACAGGGATCAAACTCATGCTGTCATGCCTGTGTGGCATGTACCTGTTGAGCCATCTTGTTAGCCCCTTTCAGTATTTTCTTTATACCTCCTTTTTGAAATTTAAGAACTCAGCTTAGTTTTTCCAGCTTTTCCAAGTTCTTGCTTCCTAGAATCTGTTTATTTTCATTTCTGCTAATACTGCCTAATACATTTAGCGGCTCAAAATGTTTGTGTTCTTTGACAAAGTAGTCAGAATGTTCAACATACAAACACCACTGTATCTTCTAACTGCTTTGCTAGTGCTGTGAACACATTAGGCCTTCTATGTTGTCACAGGCAGTTCTGCTAACTATTTGTCACTATAGAGCACGATTATTTACATGGCTTTCATGGCACCCATGCGTACCACCACATTTCTGTCAAACCTGTGGGTTTTGTTTGGGGACACCTTCATTTTGATACTTGTTTTGGTGTCAGCCAGGTAGCCTGGCTATGCTTCAGTATTTGAAAAATATTGATGGTTGTTTATAACAACAGAAGATGTATTTCCTATTCATGTTCTTCTTCCATATGGATGGCATGTGTCTCCTATCACTTTTGGTACCCTCTGACACTAGACTGTTATGGCGAGCTGTTAGAATAAGGTTCCATGTGCTTCCAAGGTAGGAAGGAGGATATGGCAATTCAGATGTTCTGCAAAACATGACATATTTCACGACTGTTCATATCTCACTAGTCAAAACAATTTGCATGCCTATGCAAATTTGTGGGAACACTGAGAAAGTATAGGTCTTTTATATGTGGTTAGAACCACAACATTTGTAAACAATGCTAATGCTTCCTACCATGGCACTATCTGGGCCACAGAAAATGATTTTTCCTGGTTGTGGAGCTATTTAAGACTGTGGTGCACTGCCCGTGTATGTTGTGATACCAGGCCCCTCACACTGCTGCAAAAGGGAAAGTATACATGATGCCTTTCTCCATATGGCTTGTGCCACAACTTCATTTCATTAAGAAGCCAGTTGGGGGCATTTTGTATCCTTGCAGAAATATCCATACCGAGACCCACCAAATTACTTAGAAACTCAGCATCTCTCCAACATTCATCAAGAAGAAATAAGCTCATAGGATAATCTGACACTCCCTACACTCAATTTTGGACAAAAAAATCACCAAAATTGTGATAATAATGGGAAGAAAAGCAAGTTGAACGAGAACATTGGTACCATCAACAATAATACATTGTTTATGTTACTTGCTTTTCCTGGAAAGAGCTCCCTCTTTAAATTCAACCAAAAGCAAAAATAGGTAGCCGAGCTTACCCTTGCATTTAGGGAAATGGCTTTCTTTCTAGTCTCAGTATAACCTAAAGAGAGAATGAAATCCTAGGGAAGCCAGTCTTGTACACACCCTTCATAAGGTAGAGGCTGGCATAGAGACTATGCAGTGGAGGTTGGTGCTTCTGCAGCCGAGGGAGCCCAGCAACTCCTTCCCTGAGGCAGAACCCTCTTTTGAAATGGATCTCAGAACTTTTTCATTAGGCTGGCAATCACATTTTAGTTATAGGGAATCAGTTCTTGAGAGGAAAGAAAGCTATGTACAGTTATGGGTTCAAATACCAGCTCCATAATATTCTTGGCTGCATAACTATGGGAAAATCTCACTGTGATATACAGCATGGCCATGAGGAATAAATGAGATGGTGGAGTGAAAATGCACATCCCAGTGGTCAGTAAAGAAGAAGTGCTCTAAAATGCTGGCCCATCATCTCCTTCGCTGAGACAAGTCCATCAAAACCGGGAGGGTAGCCAGGAGTAGTGAAGAATGCCTGTAGTCCCTGGAATTGAGCGGTCAAGGCAGGAAGATCGCCATGAATTTGAAACCAGCCTAAGATTCAGAGTAAGATTTTGTCTCAAAAAACTCATAGAAAGTGATGAAGAAAAAGAGGGAGAGAGGTGGAGGAGGAAGAAGAAAAAGGGAAAAGGAAGGAAAAGAAGACACGCGTTGGTGGAAACGTCTCACTAGGGATACATTTCTGAATCAATGTTCAAAGTCAAGAAATATGAGCACCCATCTCAGGAAAGATCAGGCAATAATACAACTTGGAGATTTGTAAAATACAAATATGATTATATGATTCTCACTTCATTTTCTCTCTCTCTTTCACACACACACGCACGCACACTCACACAGAGTGTTGCCCCTAATCGATCTATCTATCTATATGTCTGTATGTATATGTGATATGTATCTATGTATTTATGTACATTCATATCTATAGTATAAATATACATATTTATATATACATGATTACTTATATTTGTTTATATGTATTTGCTTGCTTTCTGGTTATCATCTGATTTCTTCAAATGGGCTCTTTTTATCTCTGGTTCTGTTTTTTTCTTTTCTTTGTGTTGTTGCCTTACTCTGTTGCTCCTAATCCACATTTCTCTTTACCTTTTTATCTTTCATCCTTTTTAAGTTATTGAACATGAGCAAACCTATGGGTGAGTCTGGGGAACTGTGGTACCTCCCTATCCATTCTTTCTATAGCTTTCCCTAGCAAGACTCCTGACTTTTGCTGGATCCCCTTCCTCTGCACCATAAGTCTGTCCCCCCCGCCACCCCCCCCCCGATCACTACGATCTACAGTGTCATAACCAGTAAGGTTTATCCTAGGCACAATTATTTTTGACTGAAAACTTTTCCCAATACCCTACTGTGACAACTTGCAATACACTCAGCATTGGCAAGCTTTGACAGTCTCTATGGAGACTGAACTTAAAAAATAAAATAAAAAGAAGTGTAGCTCTGTATTCCATTTTAAAGTTGAATTGTTTGGTTTGTTGCTATCTGATTTCTTGAGTTTTAAAATATATATATATATATAATTTGGATATGAGCCCTCTGTTGGATGTAGGGTTGGTAAGATCTTTTCCTATTCTGTAGGCTGCTGTTTTGTCCTTTTTTTAAAAAAATAATTTTTATTTTTTATATTAATCACAGGTTATTTACTTTGTATCCCAGCCGTAGCCCGCTCCCTCATTCCCTCCCAATCCCACTCTCCCTCCTTCATCTCCTCCCTGCCCCTTTCCAAGTCCAATGACAGGGGAGGACCTCCTCCCCTTCCATCTGATGCAAGCTTATCAGGTGTCTTCAGGACTGGCTGCAATGTCCTCCTCTGTGGCCTAGCAAGGCTGCTCCTCTCTCGGAGGTGGGGGGTGGGAGGGGGGAGATCAAAGAGCCAGCCATTGAGTTCACATCAGAAATAGTGCCTGTTCTCCTTACTAGGGCACCCACTTGGATACTGAGCCACCATGGACTACGTCCAAGCAGGGGTTCTAGGTTATATCCATACATGGTCCTTGGTTGGAAAATCAGTCTCATAAAAGACCCCTGTGCCCTGAAATATTTGGTCCTTGTGGAGCTCCTGTCCTCTCCAGGTCTTACTAGCTCCCCCTTCTTTCATATGACTCCCTGCACTCTGCCAAAGGTTTGGTTATGAGTCTCAGCATCTGCTTTGATATACTGCTAGGTAGAGTCTTTCAGAAGCCCTCTGTGGTAGGCTCCTGTCCTGTTACTTGTTTTCTCCTACATCCAATGTCCATCCCATTTGTCTTTCTAAGTGAAGATTGATCATCTTACCTTGGGTCCTCTGTCTTGTTTATCTTCTTTAGGTGTATAGATTTTAGTATGTTTATCCTATCTTATACATCTAGTACCCACTTATAAGTGAGTATATACCATGTGTGCCTTTCTGCTCCTGAGATACCTCACTCAGGATGCGCTTTTCCAGATCCCACCATTTGCCTGCATATTTCACGGTTTCCCTGTTTTTAATTGCTGAGTAGTATTCCATTGTGTAAATGTACCACAATTTCTGTATCCATTCCTCAACTTAGGGACATCTGGATTGTTTCCAGGTTCTGGCTATTACGAATAAAGCTGCTATAAACATGTTTGAGCAAATGTCCTTGTTGTGCATTTGAGCATCTTTTGGATATATGCCTAGGAGTGGTATAGCTGGATCTTGAGGAAGCAGTATTTCTAATTGTCTGAGAAAGCACCAGATTGATTTCCAAAGTGGCTGGACAAGTTTGCATTCCCACCAACAATGGAGGAGGGTCCCCCTTTCTCCACATCCTCTTCAGCATGTGTTGTCACTTGAGTGTCCTTTTGATGGTGTCCTTTACCTTACAGAAGCTTTTCAGTTTCATGAGGTCCCATTTATTAATTGTTCATCTTAGTGCCTAAGCTGTTGGTGTTCTTTTCAGAAAGTTTTCTCCTGTACCAGTGAGCTCAAGGCTATTCCCCATTTTTCTTCTATCAGATTTACTGTATCTGGTTTTATATTGAGGTCTGTGATCCTCTTGTGCAAGGTGATAGCTATGGATCTATTTGTATTCTTCTACATGCAGACATCCAGTTAGACCAGCACCATCTATTAAATACACATTCTTTGTTCCGTTGTATAGTTTTGGTTACTTTGTCAAAAATCAAGTGTCCATAGGTATGTGGGCTTACTTCTGGATCTTTGATTCAATTCCACTGATCAATTTCTCTGTTTTTATGTCAATACTATATGGTTTTTTATTACTGTTGCTCTGTAATACAGCTTGAGATCAGGGATGGTGTTACCTCCAAAAGCTCTTTTATTGTATGGGATTGTTTTAGCTATCCTGGGTTGTTGTTGTTGTTGTTGTTGTTGTTTTCCATATGAAGATGAGAATTGTTCTTTCAAGAAATGGCTAAGAGCACTTAAAGAAATGTTCAACATCCTTAGTCATTAGGAAGATACAAATCAAAACAACTCTGAGATTCCATCTTACACCTCTCAGAATGGCTAAGATCAAAAACTCATGTGACAGCTCATGCTGGTGAGGATGTGGAGCAAGGGGAGCCCTCCTCCAAAGCTGGTGGGAGTGAAAACTGATATAACAACATTGGAAATCAATTTGGCAGTCTCTCAGAAAATTGGGAAAAGCTTTACCTCAAGACCCAGCTATACCACTCCTGGGCATATACCCAAAAGATGCTCCATCATACCACAAGGACACTTGCTCAACTATGTTCATAGAAGCTTTATTTGTAATAGCCAGAAACAGAAAACAACCTAGATTTCCCTCAACTGAAGAATGGATTTAAAAAATATGGTAAATTTACATGATGGAATATTACTCAGCTATTAAAGACAATGACATCATGAAATTTGCAGGCAAATGGATGGAACTAGAAAAGATCATCCTGAGTGAGGTAACTCAGATGCAAAAAGACAGGCATGGTATATGTTCACTTTTATGGACTTTAGCCATAACGTACAGGATAACCATGCTACAATTCACAGACCCAAAGAAACAAAGTAGCAAGTAGGGCTCAAAGGAGGGTGCTTGGATCTCACTGAGAAGAAAAATAAAATAGAAATCTGGGGTGGAGGGAGGGATCTGGGTGAGAGGGGAGCAGGAGGGATCATGTGTGGGAAGGATAGCAGGAGAGCGAACTAGAATCAGTGTGTGGGGGCGTGTATCTGGGACAAGCTAGAAATCTAGGTTAATGGAAACTCTTCGGAATCTATGAGGGTGACCTTAGTTAAGACTCCTGGCAACAGGAGATATGGAACATGAAATGGTCATCTCCTGTAACCAGGCAAGACTTCCAATGGAGGGCTGGGGAAACCAACCCAGCCACAAAACCTTGGGCTCACAATTTTTCCTGCCTGTAAGAGGGGCAGGGATAAAGAGGGAGCAGAAAGTGAGGGACTGACCAACCAATGACTGGCCCAACATGAGTCTCATGTCACGAGAGAGAGCCCACTCCTGACACCATTAAGAATATCTGCTGTACTTGCAGACAGGAGGCTAGCATAACTGTCATCTGATTGGCTTCACCCCGCAGCTGATGGAAACAGAGGGAGAGACCCACAGCCAAACATTAGGCAAAGCTTGGAGAATCTTATGGAAGAGGGGAGGAAGAATTGAAAGAGCCAGATAGGTTAAGGACACCAAAAGAAAACCTGCAGAATCAACAGAGCTTCTTAGGGACTCTCACAGAGACTGAACCACCGACCAGAGAACATGCATGAGACAGACCTAGGACCCCTACACGTATGTAACAGATGTACAGCTTGGTCCTCCTGTGGGACCTCTAACAGCCTGAGCAGGGGCTGTCTCTGATTCTGTTGACTGTCTTTGGATCCCTTTCCCCTAACGGGACAGCCTTGTCTGTCCTCAATAGAAGATGTTCCCAGTCCTACTACAACTTGATATGCCACGGGCAGGTTGATATCCGTGGGAGGTCTCCCCTTCTCTGAGGAGAAAGGGACTGGGGTTTAGGGAGAGGGGAGGTAAGGAGAGGCCAGGAGGAGAGGAGGGAGGGGAAGTTCCAATAGGGATGTAAAGTAAACAAATTAATTAATGGATAAAAGATAAAGAATTGTAACCAATCTCTCAAGAAACAAAGGTGTAAATAACTCCTTACATTCTGGGTTTTACTTTTCTCAAAAATATTTTAACTCCAATTAAGTGCAAAGCCCTTAACTCAAGAATAAACAAATTTCAGGTAGTAGAAAGTGATAAGGTATGTTTTGTTTCAGTCTTCTTTGAGACTTCCCTGACAAATATGCTGACAAAATGTATCCTGTTTTGATGCGTTAGAAAAATAAATAGATTAGCTATCTTGTGGTACATGGAATGTTTCAATCCCACCAGTTTGGGACTAGAAACTATTTAATTCAGAAGAGATTGTATGTAGCAGATGTAAAATTTTCAGGTAAATTAGTTCATTCTGGCATTTCTCATTCTATCTGCATTTCGTCAGGCTCAAGGTAGCTTGCAAAGCAATCTGAGCTCCATCACATGTGTTTGCACCAGCTCAGACCAGGCTAACCAAAGAGCCTAGAGATCTTGACAGGGCCCTGGCAGTCTTCTGGGGATGCCAGATATCACCCAGTGCATTCCGTTTACAGTTGGTACTGTGCTTAAGGTCTGAATGATTTCAAAGGGCCCATATAAAGTTGACTCTTGAGAACAATATTGGTTCTCAAGTAATAAAACTAAAAATTTGTAGATATTAGGGCTACAAGTGTAGCTCAGGGGCAGACTGCTTGCCTAAAATTAATAGATATTGAATTGTATCTCTACAAATTAAAACATCCAATTAAGCTGCAAGTGTATCATGTCATTATATGTGGGCAGTGAATTTATTTTTATATTGTTTATGTGATATGTGGTTGTGTTTGTTCACATAACTACTGAGTCACATAGTGTCTTAGAACATCTTAAGGTGTCAGAGATTTGAAAATATGTGTTGAAGTGGAAAACTTAAAAATATTTCTCCAGAGTAAAATGAGTTTCTGGGCGTAAACTAGAGGTCCTGTTGTTTAGGAATAAGCCCTTGTATTTGACATGCCCCATGATGCTTGGATGGAGCAGCTGAAGTCATCAAGTATAAACAGCAGAATGATACCAACTTCATTTTGTTGTTCCCTAATATGTAACTATATTGGGAAGAGGGCCTTTAAAGAGGTGACTAAGTTAAATGAAGTCCTAAGAGTAGAGTCCTGGTCCTTTAGAACTGGTATCCTTATACAAAAGACATCACCTTCCATGATGTGTGTGGGTGTGCATGCATGTGTGTGTGTGTTAGGGACATCAAAAGAAGATGGCATTCTACAAGCAAACAAATAGGTCCTCTTACCAGGAGCCAAACTAAAAGTGGCTTGATCTTGGAGTTCCGCCCTCCAGTTGTGAGAAGAAAAATTTTTGCTGTTTAAGTCACCCAGTCAGTGCTGTCTAGTCTATTTGTCTGAGAAGACCAAGAGGCTGTATCTTAGCCAGCAGCAGTGGACAGGCTCTGGAGGCCCAGGGCATGCCTACTGCAGGATCAAGGGATACTTCCAGGGTGTTCCTAACTCTGGAAATAGGGACATTGCCCTATGACGTGGTTGTGCGGTATGGGGGGGAGGACTTTCTAGGACTAGGTGCTGCCCTTGGAGCTGCTGTTGTGTGGGTGCCTGTCCTGTGCAACACCTGATCTTCCTCTGAATCCACCCACCTGAAGACCAGCTCTTTGAAGGAGATTCAGCTCATTAGCCACCCAGATCCTTTACGTACCCGATGGGCTCCGCCCTGGAGAACTATAGCTATAACCCCTCATACCTCAAGGTCATAGCCAATGCCATGGGCCTTACACATCTGAAGAAAAACATAATAGAAGATTAGCGAGAGATTTTCGTGCTTCAGCTGGGTGGTCATCAATGCATAGCGACTGGTTTCTGGTGACTAGAAAAGCCACAACTGAAAGTTAGACTCGAAAAATGTTTACATCAGAAATTTAACTTTAGAGCTACAGATTTGTAGAAAAATTACTAAATAACACAGAAGTGGTAACTCCAGCACAGTTGCCGTGTTATTAATACATTATATTGCTTTGGAACATTTGTCATAACTAGAAACCCGAATTTCTACATTACTATTTCCTACCTTAAGCTCACACTTCATTTGAATTTCGTTAGTTTCCCCCTGTTTCCTCCTTCCTGTTTCGGGATCCCATCTTATATTCAGTGTCATATTATACTCAGTCACCTCACTCCTTGTGCCTTTTAGGGCTTTCAGAGTTTTTCAGATTCCCATGTTTTTTTTATGAACTTGACAAATTTGAGGAGTACTGTTAGCTATCTTATAAAATTCCCATTGATTTGTTTTTTTCTGATTTATTTCTCATTATTGGACTGGAGTACTATGTTTTTGAGAGATAAAGGCCACAATATAAACCACAGTCTTCATCACTTCATCTCAAGGGTCTATGCTATTGTATTTTTCCTAAAGGTCACCTGTTGAAAGATGATGAAACCATTAGGAGTTATGTTTCTGTGGAAGATCCTTAGGTCATTGGAGACATGCTCTCAAAAGTGATTGTAAGGATTTTGGTCTATTCTAG
Source organism: Pachyuromys duprasi (assembly GCA_028658305.1). NCBI lineage: Eukaryota > Metazoa > Chordata > Mammalia > Rodentia > Muridae > Pachyuromys > Pachyuromys duprasi. The sequence continues at coordinate 52,186,150 of CM053749.1, read as the reverse complement.
TCTCTATTTTATCTCCTAAGTTCATAAAGTGGTTTTATTCATAAGAGATTTCATTCTACCATGCATTTTCTATTATTGTAATCAATCACCCCCATCAGATGTCCAAAGTAATGGGTTAGTCCACCAAGAAGTGGAACATCCAAACTATAAGCTAAATAACCCCTTAACTTATCATCATTATCTCAAAGCTAATTAATGCATTATCAGCACAACATATTATGGATAGTGTTAGCAAACAGTATATTCGCTTCCCATACTACACTTTATAGAAGTAAGTCACTTTAGAGTTTACAAAAATCCCCTCTCCAATTTTGGAGTTGGCTAACTGCACTTTCTGTTGGGAAACTGCTACTTTTAAAAATGTTTTTTATTAGCAGATATGAATTATACATACAAATGGGTTTCACTATGGCAATTCTATACATGTACAGAATGGATTTCAATTATATTCACCTGTTACTCCTTGTTCCATATCTCCTTCCCAATGATCTCATTCTCTTCCCTAGGTAACCCTTCTACTTTTCATGCCTTTCTCTTTATTTTGCAATCCTGTCAGTTGGAGCCATCACAGAGACCGGCTATAGAATTTTATATTTTTAAATATAATTTGTATATTTTCTAAAATATTTAAAATTTAATCTGAACAAATTAAAGTATTTGATGCTGGCAGCTTTGCAGCACATCGTTTGTAACATGTTGTATTTGTCTGGGACCGTCAGCTGTTTCTGTGAGATAACTGGGAATTAGGGGACCTGCATTCAGAGCCATGACCAACTTTAGGGGTGTAAAAGATGAATGTTCCTGGCCCAGATCTTGAACTTAGGCAGTCCTGCAAGTGCTTGAACTTCCACAGTGACTTAAAACAAAATAAGTCAAAAGAAATGCCAGCGCGCAGCTGGCTTTGGGGTTCCTGGAGCTCCGAAGACAGACCTTAGGCTCTGTCTAGGAAGTAGTGTGGGGCCGAGCTGATCAAGTGCCCATCAGGCAATAGATATTTTTACTCTTCTGGAAGTCTGCTGTCTTTCTTCTTGCTGCCTCTTCCTCTCTGTCAGGCACATATGTCTAAATTCTACAGTCATCTTTTATAGCATGTCTCCCTCCCATGTGACTTTCCATCAACATTTCTATCAAACCCTATAAGTGACCGTCACCATCAGACCATTGGTAAGAATACTTTTCCCCTAACAAACATTAGGTCCTCACAGGCTAATCCATTTTGAGTCATGTCTTGCCATTAGGATTGTGCCATCTATACCTACTAGGACATTTTTATTTTTAAACAGACACACAAAAACATAAATGTTTTTCCTATCAGTGATGTACATGTAATGTTTGATAGATGTATGCGTTTCACAATATTTAAATCACATGAAGCATTTTTATCTCCTCAAACATTTATCATTTCTTTGTGGCAAAAACTTTTAAAAGTTTTCTTTTGTTATTTTTTAATGTGCCATACAAAACTGCTGTCATGTTTCACAATGTTGTGGTGACAAGAGCCAGCTAGGAGAAGCTCTGATTCAGCTGACTAGACTTTACTGTGCCAGGCTGTGCTATCACCTGCCTTCATAGTGAAGGCCCAGAAGCCCAAGCCTTTGCACATGGATGTGAACTGCAAACACACTGGAATTCCACTGAGCTAGAGTATGTGATCATGTGGTAGTTACCATAAATTCACAAGCTAATTCCACCCAAGGTAATTTTTGTGTTCTAAACTTGTCTTATGCTACCTTAGTATATAAATAAGCAAAACCACTACCATGCCACCGTCAGTGACAGAGCTGGGAAAGTGCCTGGTAGGCAGACCACCCTCCACACTATGCTTCTTGGTCACAAAGCACAGCAAACAACTCATAGACCAGCTGAATGTGCCTTCTGGACGTCAATAAGACCAGGCCCCCTGAAGCCACTTCTTAGTGAAAACAAACTCTTGTCCCCCTTTTCCCAGCCCGGAGTATAAAATGCATGAAGAATCAGAAAAGACTCAGGATGTTTGATATGTCTCTTAGTTTCTGCTTCTTCTTCATTATTGTCACACCCTAGCCCACGACTTCATTACCCAGGAGTTCTGGTTACAAGCGGGCAAGTAGAATTCCACAATGGACAGGACATACAGAGTCAGAGATGCGGTGGTCAAAACCCGGGAGGCTATTGACATCTGTGCGACCCTGAATTTAACATTTACCATCTAAACTGACAATGCACCACGTAAGACTGTGTCTGAAATCTGATAAATCATAGCTACTATCCTTGTCACTATTCCTTTGAAAGGAATCTAGACTATAAGTAAATATAATTTCCGAGGCTGTTCCTTCCTCTACTGGTGGCACCACTTGTCACCTGGGATTCTGACCATGCTCACAAGATTTATTGTTTTTCGTCAAACCAAGTTGCTCAGTTTCATTCTCCTACTCAGAAGTCCTCAGGGTTGTTTCCTTGTCTTCAAGCCGAAACCCAGAGCGTAGCTTAGTGGGCAAACAGTCTCAGTGCACTGCTCTAACTCTTGCCTTGGGATTCTTCACCATCCTCTAAAGGAAACATGGGTCTTTTCAGACATTCTGTGCTTTACAAATGGAGGCCTTCCCTTCCTTTCTGTTCAACGACTACCCTCATCTGTAAGGCCTGACCAACTTCCATGCAACCATCAACATCTTGCTGGAGTAGTTGCTCTATGGCACCTGTAGATGGCCGTGTGGATCTTCTTTGTGAAAATGTATGTTATGTTCATACATATATTGTGTATGTAAACTCTTCATTTCTAGAAAAAGATGGCTCAGGGTCTCAGGTGATTTGATATGGTCCATATTTCCTGTTACTTAGTCATCTGTGCTGCCTAGAAAACCAAACTCCTTCATGATCACCTAGTCCATTCTGTGTCACTGAGCTTGCCTGAGCTCAGACAGATGGGAAGACAATGGGCGACACATACAGAATTCAGTCACAGGGACATGGCTCTCCCTTTGAAAAGAGTGTTCTGAAGCCTCAACTAGGCTTCTTTAGTTAGGAGCTGAAGCTATCAAGAACCCAAGCCCTGACTCTGAGCCAGTGCAAGGCTGGGCTGGCTAACACGTTGCAGGCTTGACAGCCTGCGCATTAAACCTTGGCTTCCCCATTTGCTTGCTAAGTAATCTTTAACATGTGCTTGCCTCCTATTAACCCAAATCTCACATCTAAAAATGAACATAATAGTTCCTACCTAATAGGCTGGGTTACGAACAAGTTTGTGTGAGGGATTTAGCAAAGTATGTGTAGGTTAGGCTTAGCACATTGTGTTGCTGCCCTCACCCTAAGCTCTGTGGCAGAGCCAGGCTCTGCCCTTAACAAACCTGGAGCTCTTTGCCACCTGTCCCAGTTGTCTCCATGCCTCATGTGTTGGATGAGAGACCTTCTGAATTTGCTTCTAGTTGATTTCTTGCTGAGTGTTGACTGATATAGCTGAGTGATGACCTGAGGTATGGCCTGCCATAACAATATTACCCCCTTCTAGAAGTTTCTGCAACAACAATAAAAACCTACCTAAGGCCATTTTCAAGAAAGGCTGCAGTATGGGAAGATGTGCCTTTCCTGTTTACTCCTAGGCTGTGTTCCTCCTCTGTCCTCCTCAGTGTGTGGGGCAAGCCTTTCTACAGACAGCCCCATTTTCTAGCACCCACAACATCAAACTGCTCAGGGGACTTTGAGCATCATTTAGGTTGTTCTTATTTACAACTAAGGAAACTGAAGCCAGAGCAAAGACCAGAACTCATCATCCCTGACTCCCAGACCAACACTCTTCACTCCCAAATTCCCACTGGCTACATCTGGAATGTGTGGGATCTCAGGAAGTTAGTCTCCATGAGAACGAGAAGAAACAGCACACAAAGCATCACTGCTAGTCTAGTCTTATTAAGCTACCTTTCTAAATCACAGTCTAACAAGAATGCTTCAAGCTAAATAAAAGAAGCCCAGAATACTCTTTTTCACTGGAGAATATAATTTTGCTTCAGCCACAATTTAAATTGATTTAGTTCTGAGCACAGCGTCTGAAGTGTGGAGCACATTCTATTTTCACCATGATACTTGTTTTGACAGTGATGCATTTCAGTTGACATAGCTGAAATCCTTATGTAATAAATCTCTGCCTGAAAATTAATCATGTTTATAATATTCTGAGAATTAATAACACCCATTGCTCAAATCATTAACTTAAAAAAGGAGCTTCCAAAATCTGTTCTCGGCAGTAAGGGACCACAAATAAATGAATGTTTGATAAAATAATCCAAGTAGCAGTTTAACAAGCGTAAACTGGAATGTGGCTGCAATAACATAGAACTATTGTTTAAGGGTTGGCAGAGGCTGATGAGGTTCTTACTCCAGTTATGAAGCAGGCATCCACATGCATAATGAACTGCTCTCTGAATTATTAATGTGTTGCTTATTTAGCCTCATCTGTCTAGAAGATAATGTATCCTAACTCTAATGAGTGATTGGTTTTGTATATAATTACAGTAGCAGCAGTAGTGAGGAAATATGTGCCTTCAACGAAGGACTTCTAAAAATAAAGTCATCACAGAAACTCTGATGTGGTTGCATTCTATCAAAATCAAACCTGAAGCATTTGAGAACTCATAATGAATTACAGGAGACGGAGTCATTATTAACATCATAATTTAACACAAAAGGTTTTACTTAATCATTCATTACAGATCATATCTGTTCAAACGTGTATAAATGACTTGGGTTGTTTCAAGATGTTAGCAAAGATGACTTTTTTTTTTTTTTTTTTTTATGGCCACTCAGCAACTGTGGTTTGAAAGGTTCAGGAAGGGAAGGAAGGAGTGAAAGCTGACAGAAAATGGTGATTATTTATGCCAATTTTAAAGTTAAATAAAAGTTTTAAAAATGACACCCTTGTGTGTATGTGTGTGTGTACAAATGGACACGTGTGTACATGCACGTGAAGGCAGAGATTGACAATGAACGTCTTCCTCAATAACTCTCTCTCTTTTTGTGAGCCTGGGTTTCTCACTGAACCTGGAGATTAGTGAATCCTAGGCAACACTGCATGTAGATTTTTACATGGTGCAGGATATTGAACTTAGGTCTTATGCTTGGGCAGCAGGCACTGTGCTCACCCATCTCCCCCGCACTCTCTGTTTCTAAAACGTGCATATCTGGGATTTCTCGGACCTTATTTATGCTGTCAAATGTATTTGGTTGGTCGGTTTGCTGGCCATAAAGGAGTTTGGATCAGGTCATCTCTGAGCTCTCCTGAGAGAACAGGCTCTTTGCTCACTTGTTTGCTTGTTTTGTCTCAACACAGCACATTGTTAAAGGAATAGAAGCAAACGAGGAGCATTTTACTTTCCAGTTCTTAGTCTTGAATGTGCTGCCGTCATCAGAGTGGGTTTATTATCATAGCAGCCACCCTTCCACAGTCACCTGGTATCTTCTCCTTCAGTCTTCAAAAGGGGCTGATTGTGAACCTGACAATATCAGAGTGTGCACATACTTGCTTGGGAAGTTTCATGTTGGCTGAAAACTTTACTGTTGTGTACATGTGTACATGTTTTTTTAAAAGAACGTATTCATATGCAAATATGCCTGGGGCCTGCACAGATATCCAGTGGTTCAGGATGGCAGAATCTGTTGCTCTCTAAAGCACTTAAAGTTTATTTTCACACCAGAAACCCAGATAGCTTTTTTTGTCATGATTTTGGAAACATTTTATTTCTTATAATGTTTTCTTGCTTTGTGTAGGCAGTTCCTAAAAGTATGTAATAGTGTTTGTGGGGCCAGATACTGTGGAATTGGGAGGAGGAGCTGGTCTGGAACAGGACTAGGGTTGAATAGTGTTCATACCTGGAAATCTCATCTGATCGTGGTAGGAGTGAGGACCACTCCCTCCCCTTCCCCTGGATCCCTACCTCTGCCACTCTTGAGGTGGTCACATAGCCTGGTGGATCAGCTGCAGGTTAAACATCCTCTCTCCTTACAAAGTCATGTCCAACAAGCACCTGTAAATAACGCATTCCCAGCACCTTGGTCCTGACCAATAATGCACACTCACCCTGAAAGTCTCTTCCCATTCCCCAAAGGTAAAATAGCCTTTGTTCCTCCCAGTTAAAGGAGCTGTTCAATGAAGCCTGCTTCCTGAGGTCTCCATCACCCCTAGCAGTTGCCTCATTTTCCCTCTCAGGCCACTGATCTGATCACGCTGTTAAGGGAGAGCAAGTAGAATGGGAACCTCAAGTCTTCACAGAGTTCCCATTCTTGGCCTATAGCTAGGAGTGATACCTGAAGGCAAGAAGGGGGAAATGAGAGAATGTTGTGATTCAAGATACAACTATTGTTATGACTCCCCAAAGCTACATTCTTATATGGCAGCTTGTCTTTGGAAGGTTGTACTGCTACTATGTTTTCATCCAGGCCTGGGCCAAGGGTTCCACAGATCCTTTCGCCTTTAGGTGGAGACAATTTCCTCATACCCAGTTCAGTTCTGCTTCTCAATAGGCTAAGATTAAGGTGGTTCCTAGGAGCAAGGCCCTGGATGGTACCTCCTGGGAGAACTGGATTGAGATGCGTAAAGAAAGAAGCCATATGTGCACTCAAAACATCAAGAACCTCTCTAGGATGGTATAGGGAAGAGTCCCTACTCCCTAGGAGTATAGGGAAGAGTCAAATAAGCTCCTTTAAACCTAGAGGCATGTAGATCTGAAGATGTTCAGCAGAAAGGTAGGAGATGTCGCTCCAAATGGCTATGAGATAGGGTCCAGGTAAATCCTGACAGGCTGTAGACCTGGCTGGTCCTGAATTTACAGAGAACCACCTGCTCCTGCCTCCCGAGTGCTAGAATTAGAGATGTCTGATTCCATACCCAGTTGGAATTCTTTATCGGATTGATGTATTTGGATGGCAGGTGGAGCTTCATTTTCAGAAGGACAAGAATCCACTGTTCTAGAAGGCATAAGAACCCCTCTAGTAGTCAGGACTACTGTATCTGTAGAGCCTCAAATGCACTCTTATACTAAGGACCATCTTGCCCTGTTGACCTTTATTCTTTTCCCCCATGACCTGTTTAGCTAACTCCACAAGCACTCACTCTCCCCATGGAGACCTACTCTTTATGCCCTGGATGTTATAGTTGGTAAACTTCACCAGCAGCAGGTCTCAAAGCCTGTCATCCTAGTTATGACAAAGGAGACTGTGGTACAGAGAGGCAGATCATGGGAGGCCTCATTGATCAAGCTAGGAAGATCACAGGAGCCTGATCTTTAGAAATCCCAGGTAGGAAATGAAACCTCCAGAGCCAGGAAAGACTTACATCTGGCTGAGTCACTGGCCAAAGGAGCCCATGGAAACCCCCAAACATCTCAGGCATTGCCAAGGGTATTGATTGCTCTTCACAACCTAATGGTAAGACCTATTATACTGAACACAGAGAAGACAAACTGGTGCCAAACTACAGCCTTCACCCCTGCTGACTAGTGTTCATGGTACTGGAAGGTACTCTGCATTAACCTAACTATAAACCCTGTAGTGCACAACAGTGACCTTGCCTGCATGATATGCTGCTGCAACTGTGGCACACATTTTGTGGGTAGCCAACCACTCTTTGATTGTATTTAAGCCCATAACTGGTCGTTCTCAGGTGGCCAAGAACCTGAAACTGGATAAGCCATGGACCTAGGGAAAAAGCAAATACTATTGTTCTGCTAAAGGAAAACAACAATAAAACGATTCCTTATGACATTCTGCTGTATCCATATATCAGAGCCTCATTCAGCCACCATCATAGAAGCTTCCTTTTGCAGCAGATAGGAACTAACACAGAGACCCACAACTGGTGAGAGATTTTGTAGTACTCAGTCCTACGTGGAGATCAAACCCCTCCCCTTATAGGTTCAGGGAACCATGTGGAAGAGGAGGCAAAGGTCCTTAAGAGTCTTAGGGGATGGATGACGTCAAGGAAACAGTGTCTTTTAGACACAACAGGACTAATGCACATATGCTCAGAGAAAATGTGGCGGCATGGACAGATTCAATCCAGACAGGGTTCCAGTGCTGAGATGGGAAGTAGACATGGGCTATACACTTGCAAAGGAAAAATTAGTTTTCTCTAATGTAGTCTCCCTGGATACATTTATCACATTTAAGGGTAGGCCCCGTTCCCAGAAGTAGATAGCCAGCGTGAAACAAACTCAATGATACTTTTGTAGGGTGTGTGTGTTGTGTGTTTGTGTGTTATAAGGCTTAGTTTGGGCATTTTTTTGTTTGTTTTACTGGTCTTTTGCTTGTCTATTATGGTTTCTAATTTTGTGTTTTTATGAGTTTTGTGTGTCTGTGGTTTTTTTAAAATTATCGTTCTTTTGGTTTTGCTTGCCTCTTTGTTTATTTTTCTAAAATAGGGAAAAATAAAGGGCATGAAGTTTGGTGAGGAGAAGGGGAGGCTCTGAGAGGAGCTGGGAGAGGGAAAACTGTGGTCAAAAACTATATATGTTATAAATTATATATAATTTTAACATATAATATATAATGTTTCTTCAAAACAGGGTTCCTACGTGTAGTCTTGGCTGTCCTGACACTCTCTCTCTGTGGACCAGGCTGGCCTTGAACTCAGAGATTCACCTTCTTTTGCCTCCAAATGCTGGGATTAAAGGTGTGTGCCATCATACCTGACTTAAACATTTTTTTCTACTTGGAAAAATTCAGTAGGATTAATCTGTGCTTAAATTAACTTTTTACTTTGTAGCAGTCTTCACTGTAGTTTTTAAGGGAGAGAAGGGAGACAGGAAGTCTTAGGGGACTTCTAGTGTATTAGTGTGAGATGGTGGGTGGCATCTTCATGGAGGCAGAGTACAGGTAAGGTCTGAGGCATTCTAGCAGCTACAATTATCGTGGCCTGGCTGCTGGCAGGTGGGGCAAGGTAAGTCTTGCCAGCCTGTGGCCTGAGCCTCCAAGAGGATGTTCAGAGGAAGAGACCACACAGTTTTAAATAGCTTCAGCTGAGGACTCAGTGATCAAGTCTATGAGTTCTGGGTGTAGGAATCTCAGCTCAAATGGAAATGAGGGCTAGAAAAACAGGGATGAGGGCTGTCAAAAATATCTGGCTGCTTAGAGAAATATGAAGAGAGTTGGGAGGTAACCAAACAGAAAGCCTGTGGCCTCTAGGCTTTCATACCCTCCTTTTCCTCTTCCTGGGTGACCTCTCCCTTTTTATGGCAGACTGTTACATTTTTGGACCTTGTTTTGAAATGGCTCAGTGCCCTGATTGGGTCTTTATTTTCCTTTTGTTCACTTAGCAGTTGAGTACTGCTGAATGCCAGATCAACAAGAAAGAATCTGCTGCTCACCAGGTCTGCCTGGATGCTAAGGCGCTTCTTTTTCCTTTTTGTATCTTGAGGAAAGCGGGGCACTTCCAGGGTGCTTAGACTACAATCCAGATGGCCATTTGTCAGGTACAGAGTGAGCTGAGTCATGGCTAGCTGGTCACTGTATGAGAGGTTGAGGCCTGTTGTCCATACCTGGTTAAAACATGAGTCAGAGAGGTGAGGGGATGAGATGGGAGAAGAAAGAGAGCTACACCAGTCCAACTAGATCAATAGCCAAACTAAACAAGTGGCCAGTGAGATGCTTGGGGAAGATGCCTTTGCTTCTGTTTCTAGATCAAACAGCTGAGGAAGGAGCTTGTTTCTTGCATTAGAGTGTATGTGGTATGTAGGAATTTAAAGAAATGAGAACACCTGGCCAAGACAATCTAATAGAGATCTTAGTGAGTTTTTGTTGTTTGCTTGTTTGTTTTTTGGCTTGTCCACCTCATTTCAGAGATGGACAAGGCAAATGTTTTCTACTGAGATTGGATAAAAGCTAAAGAGTGTGGTAACTAAAGTGGAAAAGTGAATAGAGACAGGATGCAGTAAGAAACGAGTTTTCCTTGACTTCGGGAAAAACAGTATGTCTCCAAGAGTTTCAGTGTGCTCTTACCAGAAAGTTAGAAGTGTGAGGTAATAAATCTACCAGCATTTTACTTTATCAGCCCACAAAGTCATAGTGCCCTCAACAGTGACCTGGTGCTAACATCTGGGATTATGAACAGACTATGATGCAATAAAAATTTAAATGCTGGAGAAAACAGATAGATTAGATATACTTACTGTGGGTTTGTAGATATCTGAGTGATGGGCATTAATTTATTTGATGGATATTCACTGAGCATCTACTATGTGTTAAACTGGCCGTGACAAAAGGTCATATGCTACCTTATCCCTTTCCTTTAAGGTTACTTGTCATTTCAGACTCCCATGAGATTCCCAGAATCCAATTTAGCTGAATGCTTAAGGTAGAACATGCAAATCACTAGAGTAAAAAATATAGAAGGCTAGGCCATGCCATCAAGACAGCATATTCACATATGCTCAGTGACTGACAGCACAGTGTAATGTGCACTATAACAATGATTGTGGAAGTAGATAGGACAGTCTGGGTTTTCTTGGTGGAGTCCAGGCTGCCTCTGAAGGTGACATTTGACCTTTAAATTAGTAATAAAGTCATGGTTTGCATGGACCAAGGACATTTAGTGTGCCAGGTACTTCACAGACTTCTCTGATCTTTCTAGTTACTTTAAACTACAACACATGCTAGAGATAAAAACAAACAAACAAACAAAAGGCTCAAGAGGTACCTAAGTCCACACAATAAATAAGGGGCACACTCAGATTCTAGTCATTTCTGTCTGGCCCTAACCCACCCTCCTCCCATGCACCTCTGGACAAGAGTACAACGACGCTGTAACAATCCGCCAGTCAAATTAAAAGCCAGAGTCACAGAGGACAGAATGTGTTCTTGTTTAATATGGCCCATGCCATGGAAGTGTCTTGTGGAGAAAACATAAAGTATTGTATTTCTGGAGTATGCTGTAATTAGAAGTAATGCATTTTCACCCTAGGAAGTTGGAAACTAACACATTTTCATGAAGATTTGATTAAATATTTTTTCCTCTTAGAATGCCTACAAGTGCCCCACTCACCAACTCTGTATGTTAAAATACATAATACATCTGCCCTAGAGTGGACTTCTCTCTTACAAATCTCGCAATGAGTGACTTGAGTAAGCATTGAATGTAAATGGCATCATTATAGGAATATTAAGGGGTCAAGCTGTCAAGGCCCCTTGCTAAACTGAAGCTAATTTCAGGATCATATTCGCACAGTAATCCTCTTTCATAACGGCAAATAAATCACATTTGCAACAATTGTTAAAAACTAACTGCCAAGTATCTGCTGCAGTTGTAAACATCCTATTTGTCAACTTAAATATTTCCCGCTGTATGGCATTATTGTAAATCAGATGGGGACAGCTCCTGTTCCCTATGAGAAGGTGAACTTGCTCTTTCTAAGTGTTCATTTCCTGGGTTTCTCTTTTCATGCTTTGGTGCTCTTGATCAAAAGGAGATGTGTATATAAAATATTACTAATAACTCTTGTCAAGGATATTGCTATTTTGGTGGTAAGGCTTTCGATAGGAAGGCAGCATAGGATAGGGAAAAGAACCAAGGAGAGCACCTGTACTTGGCCCTCTCAGGCAGCATACCTTTAGGCTAGTATTGATGCTCTCTCAATTTCAGTGTCCTTAAGTGTCAGGCGCAAACAGTAATACCTGCCGCATGGAGCTTTGAAGCAAACAAAACACACAAATACATACAAATGCCTGATAAAGTTGAATACAAATGTTACTTATGATTACTAAGCACTCCCTTTAAGAGGACAGACTCCTCACTGAGCACAGTGGTGCGAGCCCATAAGCTGAATCAATGAGGATCATAAGTTCAAAGCCAGCCTGGACTAAGAGTGGGAAATGCTGTCTTTTAAAAAAAGATTCTTAGGAGAAGCACTTTGTGTGGCTGTCAGATGGCACCATTTCCTAACTGGTTTGCCCCACAGGCAGGCTTTGGGCAAGGCTGCTATTACTCTAGCTCTATTTTAGTGAGATCTAAAAGCCACTTCATAGTTCACCTGAGATGGTAGAGCATGGCCAGAGCTCCGAGTTCTCTAGAGCTCAGTATTTTTGCTTCCCCAGGCTGCCCTAACTCCTTGGTTCTGAAAGGAAATTAAACACATTTCCCTAAGCCTTTTTCTCAACAGCAGGATTGCCTGATTTGCTCAGATAATTGTTCCGTTCTCCATCTGGTTTTCCCTGCTGAAAACATTGCCCAAGGCATGCTTGTTTGTGTACAGGGGTTCCAATATCCCTCTCTAGATTGTTAGCCTTTTAGAGGAAGCTGCTAAGTCTTTGTCTTCCTGAAGCCCCCAGCTTGTGGGGTATGGTTGGTGAAGTAGGGTACATCCTCTATTCCAGTCCCGTATTGTGACCGCCTCTGGGACCTCTCAGGGCCCAGGTCAGTTTCAGGTCAAGCAGAGAGCCAGTCAGCTGCACCTTCTTGGTGCCTGTCTCATGTTCTCACTGCCTCTTGACTGGATCTAATTTTTAAATTTAAAATTCAATATTAACTTTAAAAACTTACAGCTCCCTGCAGTGGATACTCCTGTCACAAGCCAACCATGACAGTGGCCTGTTCAAAAAGCACTCTGAGAAGGGATAAGGGCAGTGTAGGGGTGACTTTGACATGACTTGCTGTGATGGCTTGTGATGACTAGATTGATGGATTAATTGATTAGATTTGAAGGTAAGGGCGGGGCAGGAAAGACTCTTAAAAAAAACACCCAATATAATCAGGTTCCTTTATAACTGGAGCGACTCGGGCAGAGGCGGTAAATGGTTCTCCTTGTATCACGGCTAAGCATCAAAGGTGCACAAGGATCTACACGTCTTATTTCTCATCAGAAATCACTTGATGATAATAGTTTACTTGATGATTTTAAAAATAAATTTGCTGAAAATAATATGAATGCTAGGGAAACTCAAATCAAGGTATTAAGAACACACAACAAAAATATTCACCTCAGCATTACTTGTAGTACTAAAAACTTACAACTGTCCAGCATTTGGGCACTAGATAAGAAAATTACAATATATCCAGGTGATGGGATGATGGTTGTGAATAACATGATCATATAGTGTGCACAAAAAAGAGGATCAGAAGTTATGTAAGCAATATGACTTGAGCTTTGCAAAAATAAGATGTACACAAAGACCAGATGAGAATATCAGAACATGTTAACCATCAGTGTCAATATTAGCAAACGATAACTGCACTTTCAAGGATATTCTCAAACATACTCAGAATATGCACTATCCGACATGGTAGCTGCCAGTCACATGTAATGTTGCTGGTACAAACTGAGGTGTGCTTTAATGGAAAACACATGATGGATCTCCAGGATAGAGGAGATAAGGAGGAATGTAAACACCTCATGAATATTATTTTATTCATTAGAATGCTGAACTGATACTACTCTGGTTGTGATGGGTTAACTAAAAATGTTAAAATTATTTTTATCACTTTGTTAACTTGTGAAAACGGGGTTACTAGAAAATAAAAGTTATGCTATGGCTTAACAGTCTCTAGTCCATTGCAACTTCACCAAAGAGGAGGGTCCAGAGTGGGGAGAGGAGGCCCTATCTCTCCACCTCCCAGACTGTACTCTACCTGCATTCAGAGAACTAAGTCAGGCCAGAACTGTTCTGTTCTCAAGTTCTTTGGGATGACAAAGCAATAACATGTTCCTGTGTGATAAAGGGTGGGAGAGAGACTTAATAAAAAGCTCCTTTTGCCTTAGGTATTCTGGGCAGATGGAGGCCGCCTGCTCACCCCTGCTGCTTCTGCCTCTTTCTGGTGACAGGCAGGATGGATGGGTGGTAGTGCGTGCAGATGTGGGCAGCTGTGCTTTGGTCCTGCATTCTGTAATTGTTGTCAAGTGCAAGTAGAGTTCCATGGCAAACTGCATCTTGCTAGCCTTCTTTTATGAGCATCAGGGTAAGAATGAGACCGAAGAACTAGTTTATAGATTATATCGTAGTCATTGAAGAACCAGAATTTGTGAGCTTTAAGAATCTACAGATGTTTTACAAATTCATGTTAATATTTTCATTCCCTTTTCTTCTCTATAGGGAAATTGAGGCTCCAAGAAGTTAACAGGCTAATGGTCCAAGCTGATGCTATCAGTGTCTGAGACATATTTTTGTAATCCACAACTAAGTCACCTCTTTGTGTCATTTTTCTCTTGACTATTCACTGGAGATTGTGGTCCAGGTAGACCTTCCCTTCATTGCTCCCAGATATGTCTATGAGGCCAACTAGGGATCGTGAAGATTTACCATCTGTGGGAAAAAATTTTTAGAAGACTTATTCTCCAAATTAGCCAATGAGATACAGCACTGAGAATTCACCCACTAAAGAGCTGGCACCAAGCCTTCAAAGTAAACTGATGTATGGCTATTCTCCTCAGCAGCCTGTGTGGCTGAGGGATGTAGGAATGAACTCCCTTACCCATGTTTTTGTTCAGATTTATGGTTCTAAGTCTGATGGGAAATATACTTTTGTACCATTTGATTCTTCCTAGAGAAAGGCCAAGCCATCTGTCTGAACCATGGGCAGCACAGCAGTAGCTAAGCTTAAGAAGCCAGATTATATGTTTAGCACCTTTGGGGCTAGCGAAATCCAGCTGTGGGTAGGCTGCGATGCTTATGTTCTCCTGGCTCACTAAGAGGTGAGCAAAGGGCTTATTTCCTACACACAGTTTCAGAGGCTAGGACTTTGTGGGAAGGTGTTGAGCAGAGAGGGATGACATGGTCCGGTGCCTATTTTTGAAGAGTTGATATGCGGTTAGAGAAGGGACTGTGAATGGCAAGGATGAGCCAGGGAGCTCAGTCAGGATGACAACTGCCATAGTGATAGCTGGCAGCAGAAAGACCAGTACAAGGGCTACGCCAGGGATGCAAAGTACCTAACCTCGGTTTGATATAAAAATAAAAAATAAATAAAAATAAAAAAAGAAAGAAAAAAAAGTAAAAAAAAAAAAAAAAAGAAAGACCAGCACAGGAACCATTAGGGGTGGAAGGGCACAGATACATTTCAAAACCAGGCCCCAAAAGACATACTGTTGGGTTTGATGTAGGACACGAGACAAAGAGAGGATTCAAAGATATCTCTGATTTCTTCAGAAAATGGAAGGATTATTTCCTGGTAGGCCAGACTGAGGACTAGTTAGAGTTAAAATCCAGGCTTTAGGTTTAGGCATGTTCAGCTTGAGATACATCTGTTGGACAGTGTTCTGTTCTTTCTCACTCTATTTCAGGAGTTGGGCTTAAGGACAGTTGCCCTGGTAAGGAGGCAACTCATCTCTGATGTCGTTTTTGAGCATGGAGTACCAGGCTTTCCCTGGGGATTCAGGTGAGACCTATAGAACCTGAGGCCGTATCTAAAAGACTGTGGCAGAGGCAAGTCATCCTGCTTGTCAGCATGGTTTGGCCAAGATGCCCTAAGCTTGAGAAGGATGGAACAGATGCACAGGGCCATGGGAGTGTCGGCAGCCGAGGGCAAAGAGGACTTAAGAGGAGGGTGGTTTAAAGGAAGCGAGTGGCCTCCTGGATTGAGACCGCTGCACCAGAGTTACAAGGACATGCTGAGGGTGCCAGACCTGCCTCTGCTGTCTGTGGTTTTGAGCAATTCTGTTCCCTCTCTCCGGGCCTACTTCCTTGTCTGTTAACATGGGCAAAGGCTGTGGCTGCAGCCTAACGGTGGAGTATGGCCTAGCACATGAGGCCCTAGTACTAGGTCTCTAGCACTGTCAAGTCAAACCAAACACAACAGGCCTAATGGCATGGGTCCCTGTGGTCTGTTGTGAAGGGACTTCAGTGAGATAGTGTGTGAGGCTATTACTGCAGGGGTCTGGCAAAGCCAAGTCTATTTAGGCCCATGATCCCTCTTCCTGTAGGACTGTGGTAACACTGGAAGAGAGTCAGGGCAGAGGGAGGTCTCAGTTATTAGACTCATACTTTGATATACTTGCCCATGTCTCAGAGACAGGGAACAGAACAGGCCCCAGAATCCCTGTAAACGTGAAAGTTTTTGTTCTCTTTGGCATAGTAAATGACATCTCTTTCCCACCTTGGGTCATTAAAATTCAAGGCAGCATTGAGTGCTCCATGTGATAGATATACCTGACATATAATTTTAAAACACGTGGGTGAACCACACTGAAGGAGTTTTCGATTATTAAACTATTAATATGATTGTGATATTTAGTAAGAGTTGTTTGCATAATATTAAAATATCAGTAGGCAGACAGAACAGTTGCCTCTTGGCCTGTTGCCACCTAGTGGCAATTGCTGGGATAGCCCAATGTCACCTAGAAGTCTCTCTGAGAGATGGGACAGTCACCTATCAGATCGGAGTCCACCTGCCCCATGCTCCTTTTAATATGATTTGCCCGTAGGGCAGAACAAATCACAGCTGCATATGGCTGCTTTAAGCAAAGCATCATCCATGGACATCACCTGCCCTGCTTAGGGCCTTATTAGTGTTCCTTTATTTTTTTTGGCTATTATACATATGCACATTTTAATATATAAAGATAGAAAAATATTAACAAATAATCAACAAGAAAGATGAAGTACAAAATCCAACAAATAATTAAAAACTATTGGATTCATTTGACACATATTAATTATCTGTACAATATATAGCATTATTCTTTTTTAATTTTTAATTTTTTCATAATTTATTCATTATACATCCTGATTGAAGCCCCCGCCCTCAACTCTCCCCAGTCCCACTGTCCATCTTTTCTGTTCTGTCCCCTTCCCCTAGTGCACTCAAAGGGTCAAAGGGGGAGTCTCCTCCCCTGCCATCTGCCTGCAGCTCGTTAAAGTCTCACCAGGACTGCCTGGATCCTCTTCCCCGTGGCCTGGCAAGGCCGCATCACCAGGGGCGAGTGATCAAAGAGCAGGCATCCAAGTTCATGACAGAGTCAGCCCCTGCTCCCCTCACTCGGAGATCTACACGGAGACTGAGCTTTGGTTCTTGCTGTCTACAGAGCCAGAGGCAACACAGCGTCTGGCTCCCGGCTCTCGGCAGTCAAGGCCAAGTAACCCGTCATGCCCAGGACCTCTGTGACTGTCAAAAGCTTAACTATTTAGATTAGAAATAGTTAGATTTTAAAAATACTTAATGGCAGCTGGGTGTGGTGGTGTATGCCTTTAATCCCAGCACTCAGGAGGCAGAGAGAGGTGGATTTCTGTGAGTTTGAGGCCAGCCTGGTCTCCAGGGTGATTCTAGGTCAGCCAGGGCAACATAAGAAACCCTGTCTTGAAAAACCAAACCAAACCAAATCAAACCAAAAACATGTTAATAGCTTCTAAGTATGAAAATTTGGAATGAAATAACAATAAATGTTTAAAAAGTGTCCACAAAGTAGAATATTTAAGTCAAGTGTAACAAAACTCTTTGGAAGTAATGCCTGAAAAGATTCCACTAGAGAGCATTTGGACACACTTGACATGGTGAGGGCACACTCTGGGCGCCAGGGCTCTGAGACAGTTGTAGGGCAGAAGCACAGAGTGGCCTCATCCTCCCACCCCTCACTTCCTGAGAGCTGTGGGAGGTGACTTGCCCAGGTCCTGGAAGTCAAAAACTGACTGGGGGCGAAGCCCAAGTTCATAACCCTTGTCTCACATGTCTGTGACACCTGGTTACCAGCATTAATAAACCAGCTTTCTGTGTGGTGTCAGAAGCTTCTCTGTCACTTTAGAAATTCTTTCAGGATCTGCCAAAATCACACTAGAAATTGATTTGGTTAGCTAAAATGAGAAAAAAAAAGTTTAAGCCTGTACAACAGCAGAGTAGCAGCTACACGCTTTTCTTTTGAAAAAACCACAATTTAAAATACACGCATGCATTTTGTTTCCTACTGCCAGTTTCTTCTGTCAACACAAGTTACGATCCTTGTGTTATCAAAAGCTGATGGCCTGCAGCCTGCACCCTCGCCTGTGGTCCCAGCACTTGGGGAGGCAGAAGCAGGCAGATCTCTATGAGTTTCAAGACCAACCTGGTCTACAATGCAAGTCCAGGACAAACCCCTGTCTTGAAAAACAAAACAAAACCAACAAAATACCTCCGATGGTCTAATTGGTATTATTTATAATCTTAGTGTACAGAATTCCACTCTTAGTTTTTTTTTCTGCTTAAGTATTTTCTTGCTGTCTTATGGTTTTTTTGGAAGGTCATTTTCTTATTTGGACATTGAGCACTAAACACTAATAAATGTGAAAATCTAATTTTTGCACCCAGTTTTTATAGGACCAGTGATCGTCTGTCCCTTCATGTGATTCAGTATAGAAACCCCACATTGCACACGGTACTTTTTGACATTCAAGCTGTAAACATCAGGACTGATAATGACTGGCTTCTCTGAGAAGTGGTCCTTCTGTGCTTTAAATGACCTCTACAAGGCTTTTTGTGGGAGTTTTCAGAGCAGAAAAGCTCTTGTTGTATAGCAGAAAAGGTTCCTGTGTGCAGTCCTTGTGGGCATGGAGGGGTTTTGTGCAAAACAAGGTCTTCTCTGGGTGAAGGTGAGAGCACAGCACAGGCCTCAATCCCACAATGCATTCCAGCACAGTCCCTCTTTCTCCCTAGTAAATCATAATCTCCCATAAATAATAATGGTGGTTGCAGACTACACAGGCAAGAAGCATGCACTGTGAAAGCGATGGCTTTGCAGCTGGGTTATTGGTCCAGCTGCTGTAGAGCCTCAGAGCAAGGCTCTGAAAAGGAAGAGACATCATTGGGAGCAGAGTACAAGCCACAGCTCAGAGTTCTTGATGGCAAGTCCAAGGCTGCTTTATTTGTTTGAGCAATTCCTAAAGAAGAAAATTAGACTAAGAACAGAGCCTGTTTTCGATTTCTGTATCCTGACAACACCTAGCGTGACACTCCTGATAGAAATCATGCCAGTACATTTTTATTGGATGAGTAAACTAAATAACATAGAAAGATATCTTAGTTAAGTCCTCAAAAGTTAAACTTACACCATGTTTATTCCGTGACCCATTGATTCCAGTAGTGGGCATATAACCAAAAGAAAGGAAAACATATTTCTGCAAAAGAATGAATGCTGAAAGCAAAGATCATTTTCTTTCCATCTCTGAGAAACAGTTAAGAACAAAAGTCCAGAGCAAACAATTGAGCTCTTGTGTCTGCCAGAACTCTGCCTCTGGCAGTCAGTAGTTAAGAAGGCTCAGGGCTCAGACAGCTTTGTGTCAGCCAGGCTCTTTCACTAAAAGGTACAAGCAGCGAATACCCTTTAACTGGTGGCAAAACAAAATGTGGTATAGCCACACGATAGACTACTACTGAACCATAAAAAACAATGATTGGTACAACCAACACCTGCCACCACATGAATGAACCTTGAAAACATTGAGAGAGAAGGAAAAGTAACAGAAGACCACCCATTGTATGAACCCACGTACATGAGATGCCTAAGACAATGAAATCCACAGAGACAGAAAATAGTTCACAGTGGCTAAGGGGAAACAACTGCTAATGGTTCTGTGCCCGTTTGGTGGGGAGTGACATTAGATAGTGGTGATGGCTGTGCAAGCGTGAATACATGTAAAAGTACTAAATATCTTCTTTGAAAGAGTGACCTTTACAACATAAGGATATCAATAAAGCTGCTCCATGTGCGTCCACACAGCCCAGTGTCTGGAAGGCCCATGGTAATATAGACAATTGCACAATCCTTGCGTCCCTAATTTGAATGTGGTTGAGTGTAAATAACTGAATCAAGAGATCTGTGATAAACCACTGCTCAAACATCCTTCTGGGTCTACTCTTGGTATTCAAGTCAGAACCTTATAAAACGTTGCTATGTGTTACCAACAAATATCCACCACATACACTAAAGCTAACTAGTGAACAGCAATACACAGGGCTTAATAAGCAGCCATGGGATGGAGGAGACAGCTCATTAGCATAATATCATATGCGTAGTATCAGATGGACTCAGTGCACTCTAAGAACAGTGCCACTCTTCCAAAAGCCAGGCTATTTTCCCCTGCTCCGCACCTCAGCCTTTCATTTTGTGTAAGCTTCTTGCTGGGCACCATTAAATCCACAAGGAAGGCAGGGCTGGTCAGACTGGTGAGCATATGACACAGAACAACGTGTCCTAAACACACCTTTCACCTTTTCTCTTTGCTCATTCCCCACAGACTGAATCTCTCGCCCCAAGTTTCTGTGTCCTTTACAGGGGCCCTGCTCACCCCAATCAGGTTAGCCCAGTAACGTAGTTACTCCTGACTAATTTGGTGGTGGATGCACAGCTCCTGGGGGCGGGTTTATCAAAGTCGGCCTTTGGAGGCTGCTTATCTGGAGGTGAACCAGGATTTTGCTTTGCCTTTGCTGCCCAGAGTCTTGTGTTTGAAAGAGTGAGTATCCTATCAAGACATGATGTCTTCTTTTTTTATGGCTCTGGTATTAGGAAACTTTCTATTTAATCTCATGTAGGACAGACTGCAGCAGCAAGGAACTGTAGAAAGGAAAGAAAAGGGGAAGTGGTTGTATACTAAGGGCTGTTAAGTGAAAGGCACTGTGGTATTTTCTCATCCCCACAGCAGCCTTGTGAAGTTGACATCAAATATGTGTCTAATATAAGTGGAAACGGAGGCTCAACGGCCCTACAAAGTGTACTCTCAGCTCCCAGCTAAGACAGGGCTTGGTGAAACTAAGCCAGAGCCCAGGTTTCTCTGCTATGCTTGATCCTGGTGATGACAGAGCTTACAGAAGTCATGTCAGGAAGCAACACTAGTTACGGCTTAGCTCCAAGGCCAGAAGGGTCCCCAATTTACTGTGGTGTTTGGGGAGTCACTTAATACCCTTCTGCCTCACTTTCTCACTATTTATCTGTGAAGTGCTTTGGGAATGTATCTTTCCAGAGATGGGTAAGGACAGAGAATGCTGTCCAAGGTTCCTATCTCAGATCAGTAACTCCTGAAGCTCTTTCCAGAAGTGCGTGGGTGAGACTTTGGAAAACATTTTAGTAGATCCACCATTGACTAAAACTCACCTTGGAGTTTCACCTGAGTTTGTGTGTTTGAGTCTTGCTTTTCTACCTGCCTTCCCTGGGTTTTGCTGCATGTTAACCCTCTGGCTACCATGAGAGGCTGCTTGGAACTGACTGCCTCTCTGGAACCATTGATCCCTGAACAAACAGAACCAACCAGAGGAAGATATTTTCCTCCCTTCCTCTTTTCTATGCTATTTCTTTTTCTACTACTCTTCTACCCAGTCACTGCACTGTGTTATTTCATCTCAGGAGAATACACCAGAAGGCTCTCAATTACAGCAGCTAAGTATCAAGTCTGAGTTTTAACTGTTTTTGCCCACTAATTGTTTTACATAGAAAGCAATTGTGAAATTACTTTTTTTCATATTTCCTTCATTTTTTTGTTCATCCACTGATGTTTACCCCCAAAAGCCTGGGGTGGCATATTCTTTCTTATATACTAGGTCTTTAGTGTGACTAGAAACTTCACATTGTTATTTTTTTGAAAACTGTCTGTTGTTTCTTGATCTTTAGAATGACTTCATGTTCTACATATAGCTGTTACAGAGGGTAGGGAATTTTGCTGCAGTGATAAGCACTGGGACAGATTCAACACATGCTTCTCTCATGTGTAGGGAAGGGTGTCTGCCCAGGAGGTAGCTGCTAGCCTTAGGCGAGTTCAGCTTTCTGCACCATTCTGCCTTCCTGTGCGTTCCTTACAGAGGGGACAGATTTCATTGATATGTTTGGGTTTGTTTTTTGTAAAGGTTCCTTATTATGCCAGAATAGACCTCAGTGGTTGGCTTAATATCATTTATATACTTAGAAATTTGTGCAGAAACTTAGAGAGGTTAAAAAACAGGCCTCTGTTAAGTATATCCCCCAGCTCAGTTAGGACTGTGACATGATGGGCAGGTCAGCTTCTCAGGTCTTTTTATTTGCTCATAAGGATTTGGATCCAACAGGCAGTACAGTAAATCTTATGTTTAAGAAAATGAAGTATATGTTGAAAGGAATATACATATTGTTAAAACATTTCTATTTATGCAAAAGATTCATGTAATTTTATAAAGGATCTTAAGTGCTGTGTTAGACTGTACCAGTAACAGATGTTCAACCACATGTTTACATTGTTGTTTTACTGAAAAGTCACGGACAAACCTGATATTTTATTTTTAAAACATCATACCACATTAAAATTCTGCCACATATTAAGTTATCTCAAATTAGTTATTACCAGAAAAACATAAATAATTCAAAAATAACTGAAGGGCTTGTAAAAAACAAATACTGCTAATAAAGCTGGAAGATTTTGTTAAAGGAGCCCCTTCAGAATCCCAGGCTCTTGTGCCACTTCTTGTTCTTTTTCTGCAAAGACAGATGGTGTCAGTAATTGCCTATATATTTAATTAAGTTAAAAAGCTACACAGTAAAGACTTGGAAAAAAAAACCAGGAAATTTTGTATTATGAACAAAGAAGGCAGAGGAGCAGACACTGGTAACATAAGACAGCATTTCCACCCAATAATACTCAGATATCCACGTGTCCCAGAGTGTGGGTTGCATTTCATTCCTATAAAAACAATGGTAACGCACATGCTACAACACCACCAGCAGCACTTTTGATGTTTTGACCAATTGGAGGAGAATGATCCTACTGTTGTGGTTCTGCCATTTGACCTAACACTTGAGTCACCTCCATTTTGACCTAACACTTGAGCAGTTGCTCTAACCCCTTCTTCCGTGATTCTCCTAGGATTTCTCACCTAGCAGGCTGGCTAATCATTGTGAAATTATTATGGGGTGGGGGAGCAGCAGCTATTTGTAGAAAGTGGCTTGGGAAACTGACTTAACCATTCTTGCGGTGTCTGTTTTCAATGTTCCCATCCCATGAATCCACCTTCTGGCTTAATGGCAATATGGTGCTCCCAGCTGTGGTAGCGTATATGGGCTGCACATTTAAACTCTTAAAGCTTAAAAATGGCTACCACAACACTGATTTTATTCCATTTCTCTTAGTCATTAACATTTAACGATTACCTTATGTGCCGAGCACAAGGATGGAATATATTAACAAAAATAGGAGATGTGTTTTTCTGGATTTAAGCTGTTCAACTCAATTCAACAAGCATATTGAGGAAATGCAAGAGAACAGATATTTTCTGTGGTGTGTGTTTGGGGGCCATGGTGCTTACACAGTCATCATCAAGCCTGTGAAGTACCACAGTGTTTGCTGGGAAAGCCCACAGGCTCCATAGTCACAAAAGCCATGGTGGGAACCCTGATTTAGCTACTTCCAAGCTGTCTGACCCTGAATATGGCACAGTAGCCTCAGTTCCCTCGTTTGTAAATTAGGGATAATAACTTACAGTGGTTACTAGAATACTTATTCTGACCAATTGGTACTATACCTCAGCTCTAAGACACTAGAGGATTAAGCAGCAGCTAAGAGAGAATTAATTAATTAAGGGAGGTTTCCACAAAGAGTCAAATTTTAAAGGAAGGGAATTAAAATTTAACATATTAACAAACAAAAAATGAAAGGCAAGTTGGAATGAAAGTAGATTTTGAGGTAGGATGAGAATACATTTGTTGACAATGGAGTCTCTAATCCTGTGTGTTTTAGAGAGCCCTATGGATGTGGAAAGAAAAACCACAAAGAGTGCCATATTTATTGCAGGAGGAAATGGTTCATGCTGTTTGAAGAAATAGGTAAGACCTGAGGTAAATTATCCTGTGTGTCATCACTCCAACATTATGGTACAGAAAAAAATTAAAGTCCGAGTGTTAAGGACAGTTTTGTAGAGCCCGCTGAACAGCAATGGACACCCTGACTTAAAAATGGGTAGGAAACTGAACGGAACATTTTGTACAGAAAACATACATGGGGCCAATAGACATATGAAAGCTGTTCAACTAATTATCAGTGAAATGCACATTGAAACTGTGAGATAGTTCCTTGCACCGGTTAGAATAGCTATTGCCATAGTGTGGGTATGGTCCATTCATTCCTTTGTTTTCATACACAGGTCCGTGTGCTGGATACTTGGTCCCTAGTGTGATGGAATTTAATGTCATGTTCTAGTGGAAGATAAGTAGTCCATGGGTGAACCATCCTCATGAATAGATGAATTCTGGTCTTGCATACTACAAAGGTTGAATTCTGTACAGAGCAGGTAATTCGGGAGTCTGGCACTCCTTCTCAATCTCTTTTTAAAAAAATCTATTGTTATCATTATTACATGTGTGTGTTCACGCACACATGATATATATATATATATATCTACATATATACATATAAACACTTGAGTATTTTATATATATGGCACGTGAGCCACAGCCTGCATGTGGAAGTCAGAGGACAGCTTTATTAAATTGGTTAGTTGGGTCTCTCCCTCTATCTTTCTGTTGGTTCCGGGGATCCAAACAGGCTGCCAGACTTACACAGCAAGCATCTTTTACCTGCTGAGCCATCTCTCTGGCTCTTTTGCTTCCTGTTTTACCATTTAAAGGGGAATTTTTACTAATGTAGATTTCCATATGGACTTGAATTTTAAGACATATTTTGAGGGAAGGAAAGGTGTATGTTAACAGGTAATAGAAAGGAAGGAAGGAAGACAGGCAAGTTGAAATGAAGATAGTTGTGGCAGGTAGGAAGAGAATGCATGTGTATTTGGGCGTGTTTGGCACTGAGATGCTACCCACCATGAGACCTTCACAGGCTAAGTGCCATTTTAGCTCCCGAGATTCTAGCACTGTTGACTAAGTAAATTTTTATAAGTTACTCAACCTCAGGGTTGTTTTTTTTTTTTTAAATAGCAACACAGAATAGATAGGGCTGGGTATGGCAGCAAACACTTTTAATCCCAGAACTCAGAAAACAAAGGCAGATGAATTTCTGTCAGTCAAAGACCAGCATGGTTTACATAGCAGGTTCCAGGCCAGCCAGGGCTTCATAGAGAGATTAGTATATTATTAGTATAATTACCATATCCAGCATGGAAAATAGTACAGAGGCTCCTAAGAAGGAAAAAGAACAGAGGGAGTAGAGAGATGGCTCAGTAGTTAAGAGCACTGGCTGTTCTTTTAGAGGACCTGGGTTCAGTTGCCAGAACTCACACTGTGGCTTATAACTGTCTTTTAACTCCAGTTCCAGGAAACTTCTGGCCTCTGTGGGCACCAGGTACACATGTGGTACACATATATACATGCAGACAAAACACAAACATCAAATAAAAGTTAAAAACCATTAGAAATAAATAAAAAAGAATAAAATAAAGATAAACAGATCTTTAGAAATAAGTTTTAAAAAAAGAACAGAACCATCGAGTTAGCTCTGTCCATAGTCCCTCTGTCTATACCACCCAGCCCACTGCAGCCAAAATGATGTGTGGTGCCCCATCTGCCATAATGCTGGACATGGCCGAGTTGCAGGAGATCACCACAAGGTGAAGACCCAGCTTGAAGAGAAAGAAAATCAGAAGTTTTGGTATTTTTAAAGCCATATCCTTCAAGAAACAGATAGTGGCTGGCCTCATCATCTTCATCAAGGTTGATATTGATGATAAATATGTGTACTTGAGGGTATTCGAAGCCCTCCCTCATGAAAACAAGCCTTTGACCTTGTCTTCCTACCAGACCAACAAAGAAAAACATGATGAGCTGATCTACTTCTGATTCTGCAGCCCCTTTGCCAAAAACTTCATCTTTTCAATCTGTGTTTGGGACCATGAAGTTAAACACTACTCTGTGATTGAGGGGGTGGAGTTAAGCAGCTTCTCTTGTGATTCCCAAACTGCACTGTATTTTGTTTTCTACCAAATAATTATTTTCAGAAAGCTGTATATGATCTCTCTCTAAACATATACCTAGTTTTAGAGACTAAAGAAAAGAACAGAACTGTCATATGACCCAGCAATTCCAAAGAAATTGGAATATACCCAAGGAAAATAAAGCCATTATCATGAAGAGATACACACCTCTATGTTCATAACAGCATTATTCATAACAGCCAAGCTTTTGAGACAATTTTTCAATTGTTAACAAAGAAATTGTGATGTGTACACATACAGATGCAGACATACAAAATGGAATATTAGTAAGCTATTGAAAAGGAAATCATTTGTGATAGCATGGGTGAACCTGAAGGACACTATGGCAAATGAAATAAGCTAGGCATAGAAAGATAAGGATACATGGTTTTACCTACCTTTAAAATCTAAAAATATCTACCTGGGGTCAAGGAGGTAAGAGAAATAAAGGGTACAGACTTCCAATTAAAGATGAGTAACTTCTGGAGATTACATACATAAAACAATGTATTTTGCTATTACCCTTCCCTGGAAATGTTTGTTTCATTTCCTCAGATGAGGGGATGAAATGAGGGCCATTTCCAAGCCTTTCTTTCTAGCTCTTTCTGAACTCTCACTGGCTGGCTCAACTCAGCTCTTCTGGCCTAAACTACTCTATAAGCTGACTGATTCAAACTGGCTTCTCATAGCTTCTGACTGAATTGCTCTGCCTGACCTCAAACTAATCTAGCAATATGTTTTAATGTTTGGCTCCTTCTCATTCTCTGGCTAGTCTGTCTTTTCACCTGTGTCTAATCATGTGCCACTGACACATGCCACAGTCACCATATGACATGGTGACTATATCTGGGTAATATTATGTGCTACCAGGGCAGGCTCTATGCCAGGAATAGTTGGCCAACATAAAACAAACTCAGTGTAGTTTTGTGGACTTGCTGTTTAATTTTGCTTTGTTTTTGTATTTTTTTTTGTCTTATTGGTGTTTTGCCTATTTGTTTTTATTTTCAGTTTTGTTTGTTTTTTTTCTGTTTCTTTTTTGTTTACTTTTGAAAGAGAGAAAATAAGACCATAAAGCTGTGTGGGGAGGGAAACAGGAAGGGGGAAAACATGATCAAAATAAAGTTTATGAAGAATAATAGCTGGGCAAAATGGTGCACGCCAGTAATCCCAGTACTCAGGAAGGCAGAGAGGCAGGCGGATCTCTGTGAGTTCAAGGCCAGCCTCGTCTACAAAGCAAGTCTAGGACAGACAAAACTACACAGAGAAACCCTGTCTCAAAAAACAGAAAACAAACAAACAACAAAAACAACAACAACAAAAAAAACGAAACAAAAATTCTTTACAGGGTGGTGGTGTACACCTTTAATCCCAGTACTTGGGAGGCAGAGGCAGGCAGATCTCTGAGTTTGAGGCCAGCCTGGTCTACCGAGTGAGTTCCAGGACAGCCAGGACTACACAGAGAAACCCTGTCTACACACAGAAAGACCAAATGATGATGATGATTCTTTAATAAAAAGATTCAAATTGAATAAAAATGAAAAATAATTGTTGCTACTTTATGGAATTGTGACTATAGCTGATAACACTCTGTTCCTGAAGTCTGGCATACAGAAGTAGTCTCTCACAAAGAAGGTAGCCAGATGAGGTGATGAGTGTGTTATCCAACTTGTGATAATCATTTTACAGTGTCTACCTTAAACACCTACAGTTATTTATTTATCATCTATACCTTAATAATGCCAGGGAGAAAGGAGGGCAACCTTGCAAGGAAACACTTATTCTACAGAAAGTGAGGTGACAGCTGAAATGGGAGGAGCTTTGATTGTGTCATGGCAAAGGGCACTCATTTGTGTGGGGAATCTTCTGGTCTTTCTTAGGAGTGACAGGGCTTCCCTTCCCCATGCTCATCGCTGCCCTGAGTAGGGCAGATATGCCTACCTTCTGAACAGTGCACAGGCAGTGAGCATGCCCAGATTTTCTCTTCCCTGGAAGTGTTTCTGGAGAGAAGAGTCTTGGTTCTAAAAGGAAACAAGGATGTGCTAGGCAAAGGGAAAAGCGGCTAACAGAAACAGAAGTGTTCATGCTCTGAAAAGTGGTGATGTTTTGGGGGTTCTGGGAGCTTCAGGTAGTTGAGTACAATTGGAAGAAGCAACTTGCTGGGGTAGTGAGAGTTCTATCTTCCCTATATGTATTTCGCTTCTACTTGTCCACCAGGAGGTAAAGAAACTCCTCTGCCACATGAACCCACCAAAAGGTTCTGCCCAAGTGAATGGGGCTGAGAAACTAAGTCTTTCCTCCCCTACACTGTTTCTCTATCTGGTGTTTTGTTAACAGTGACAGAAAGGCAGCTAAACAGGTTCACTATGTATAGGTCCACAGGCTGCCCACCTAAGGTCTGAGGTTTAGGCTTAGATTCAAGCTTCCTAAACATCAGAGTTTATAAAGTAAGGAGGTTAACAAAACATTTAAAAATAGCCACATATGATAAGACTATATGCATAGTAAAGCTGGCCGCTTGTCCACTAATCAATATTAATGTAATTTCACACTATAAAACCTGTCACCGTGTGCTGCTGTTTATTTCTGAAGTTCTTGTCATCACCATTATCGTTATCCCTTGAGCGTTGCAGGCCTCTATCACTGACACAGAGACACAAACCTGCAAAGGGGACAAGAATTTGCTTTACTGTTTCAGGATCCTCTGGGATCTACCTCCCCTTCACTAGGTGCTAAGTTGTGATTAAAAGTGTGCCTGTTATAGCATTTAGAAACACTGACTAATGGGCATCTCTGTTTATACCAAAGGTCTATTAAATTTTAATTTAGATATACACTATTAACCCTCTTATATATAAATAAAATACCTTCCCTAAAGAGGGAAAGTAAATCTCATTGAGCTCCCTTGGTGAATTCCTTATATATCTTGAAAGAAAAGATAAGGAGCTCTTGCAAATGATATTACCAGAGGGGGACTGGGAGAGAAGTATTCATTCATTCATTTAATAAATATTTATTCAGCATCTATTATCTGCCAGACAGGGTACTAGGTTCTGGGCTTACATAAATGAGCAAGAAGGAATTATGATGTTTCTGTAGACCTTGGGTTTCACATCCTCTGAAATAAATGTATTCATTTTTGATGCTTATATATCACTTTGAGATGATAATGCTCAGGGAGTTTTTAAAAATAATGCTAATTCGATTCAGATTCCACTCACAGTTTGAGACCCTGCTGAGGTCTCTGTGACAGTTTTACATGTGCTTATCGCATTTGATTTAGTAACAACAGCACCTTGTATCTATCTGCTCAGTCTCTCAGAACATTCTGTGTGAAGCAGGACAGGAATTCTCCACTTCTAAGTGACAGATCAAGGCTCAGTGAGTTGTCCAAAGTATCATACTAGTCAGTGTGAAGAGAGGCTGACATAGCATCATGATGAAATATTCTTAGGTGATTTTTCTGTTGTAGGATGAGATCTGTATTTAGAACCTTTAGAAATACTTCTTAGAATATGTGGTTTTATGTGCTCATGAAAGGTCCCTGACACCCTGCTGTGTAGAGTTTTCAGAGGCCCTCTTGGAAAGTTTTTGTCCTGTTCTCTGTCTTCCTACTTCTGATGTCTATCCTGTTTGCCCCTGTGATTGAGGATTAAGACTCTTCCCTAAGGGGAGGAGGTCTTCCCCTGTTGGTGGACTTGGAGGGGGCAGGGAGGAGGGAGATGAGGGAGGGAGTGGGAGGGTGGGAAGGAATGAGGGAGGAGGCTATGCCTGGGATGCAAAGTACCTAACCTGTGATTGATATAAAAATAAATAAAGTAATAAAAAAAATTCAAAAAAAAAAGACTCTTCCCTAGGGTCCTCTTTGTTTAGCTTCTTTAGACTATAGATTTTACTGTGTTTATCCTATATATTGTATAGCTAATATCCACTTATAAGTGAGTATATACCATGTCTTACTGCTCTGGGTTACCTCACTCGAGATGATCTTTTCTAGTTCCATCCATTTGCCTGCAAATTTCATTATTTCCCTGTTTCTAACTGCCAAGTACTATTCCATTGTGTAAATATACCACAATTTCTGTATCCATTCTTTGGTTGAGGGACATCTAGGTTGTTTCCAGATTCTGGATATTATGAATAAAGCTGTTATGAACAGAGCTGAGCAAATGTCCTTGTTGTATGGTTGAGCATCTTTTGGATATATGCCCAGGAGTGGTATAGCTGGATCTTGAGGTAGCACTATTCCTAATTTTCTGAGAAAGTGTCAGATTGATTTCCAAAGTGTTTGTACAAGATTACATTCCCACCAGCAATGGAGGAGGGTTCCCCTTTTTTCACAACCTCTCCAGCATGTGTCGCCCCTTGAGTTTTTGCTCTTAACCTTTCTGATGGTGTGAGGTGGAATGTCAGGGTCGTTTTGATTTGCATTTCTTGGATGACTAAGGATGTTGAGCAGATGCTGAGACTCATAGCCAAACGTTGGGCAGAATTCAGGGAATCTTATGGAAGAAGGGGGAGATAGAAAGATCTGGAGGGGACAAGAGCTCCATAAGGAGAGCAACAGAACCGAAAAATCTAGGCCCAGGGGGCCCTGCAGACTGATAAATCAACCAAATACCATGCATGGAGAGGACCGAGACCCCCTGCTTAGATGTAGCCCATGGGCAGCTCAGTTTATGTGGGGTTCCCTAGTAAGGGGAGCAGGAGCAGGCACAGAACATGAACTCAGTTTCCTGCTCTTTGATCACCTCCCCCTGGAGAGGTAGCCTTACTAGGTCACAGAGAAACAGGATTCAGACAGTCCTGATAAGACCTGGTATGCTAAGGCAGATAGGGTAGGAGGACCTCCCCTATCAGTGGACAAGGAGAGGGACATAGGGAGGGAAGAAAAAGGAAGGGTGGGACCGGGAGGAGATGAGGGAGGGGGATACAGCTGGTATACAAAGTGAATACATTGTAACTACTAATAATAAGTTATTATTATGAGATGGGTCTTTGAGGACATAATTGTGACATAAACGGTTAAACCCTCAGTGGATAAAAATTTTGACTATTGGGAGGTGTTAGAACTGTGAAGGGTGGGGCCGAGTTGGGATATGTCACTTGGGGGTAAGGCTTGAAGGATAGAGTTTGTCCTCTTCCCCTTGTGCATGATATTCAGCTTTGCTTCAGGCCTGCAGCAATTGAGCCAGCTAGCTACAGACTAAAGCCTCTGAAACTGTAATCTAAAGTAAATATTTCCTCTTTACTTTCCTTTTCTCATATATCAGCAGCAAAATGTCTGACCAATGGCATAGGGTATATGGTCTGATACACACCAGGAGCTCCATTTTTGCTTTTCTTTACAACTTTTACCTTGTGACAAGTCTCTTGTGACTATCCTATTGGTGAATGGCCATTACTAAGCACTTGTAGCCATTTTTTCATCTCAACTCTTCTTAAAGATTGGATTTGGGTCCTATAATTCTTCTTCCCCCTCTTCAGCAGGAAGAGCTCTGCCTAATGTTTGGCTATGGGTCTCTGCATCTGCTCCTATCAGTTGCTGGATAAAGTTTCTCTGATGAGAATTATGCTAGGCCAGAGGGGTCAAGGACACAAGAACATGATGGCCCACAGAATCAACTAAGCCAGGTCTCATAGGGCTCATAGAGACTCAGGGAGCCTGTCTGGTCTGATCTTAGCCCTCTGCACATATGTCATGGTTCTGTAGCTTGCTGTTCTTGTGGACTCCTAACAGTGGGGGCAGGGACTGTCTCTGACTCTTTTGCCTGCTCTTAGGACCTTCTTCCTTCTACCTAGTGGCTTCACCTAGTCTTGATATGAGGGTGTGTGCCCAATCTTATTGACCTCGCTATGCCATGTTTGGTTGATATGCTGGGAGACCTGCTCTTTTCTGAAGGGGATGGAAGGGGAGTAGATCTGGAGGAGAGAAGAGGTGTTGTTGGGGCCACTGAGAGGAGTGGAGGGAAGGGAAACTGTGGTTGGGATATAATATATGAGAGAAGAAGAAAATTACTCAATCAACCGATTAATTAAAAGATTAGGCTTGGGTGGAGTGTATGTGCTGGCAGGGCTGCTGCCTGGAGGGACAGGCCTTGGGTCCATCCCCAGCACATCAGGAAACAAAACGAAATCTTTCCTTTCTTTTCCCTGCTTTCTCTTTAAATGTATCTCTCAGCACTTGTGAGTTGTTGTTTTTTTTTTTTACAAAGTTCACAGTTATAGCTTAAGAGGTGGCTCTGGGGAAAGCACTTGCTGTACATGTATGAGGACCTGAGTTCAATCTCCAGCACCATGTAAAAAGCCACGATAGCCATGCCGATCACCCCAACCCTTGGGAAGCAAGACAAGAGGATCTCTGAAACTTATTGGCTGGGCAGTCAAGTTCCAGTTTCAGTGACAGACTCTGTCTCAAAAAAAAAATCACAATGAAAAAATCACAGTGGTACATGCCTTTAAATCAGCACTTGAGACGAACCATGTGGCCTGGTGGTCAGCTTGGTCTACATAGTGAGTCCCAGGCCAACGAGTACTACATGAGATCCTCTCTCAAAACAGAAGAATGGTGGAGAGTGACTGTAGAAGGCAACTGATGTCAGCCTCTGGCCAACACATACGGCACACACATGAATGACCATCCCCCCACAGGCACACACACATTCATACACATACAGGTCACAGTCATCTACAAGCAAAGAATTTCTGAATCTAACATTTCAATAGACTGCATCTTTGACAGTTTGTTTAAGTGTTATGTAAATTGATATTTATCTGAAGTAAAGCATGATACTTGTAAGACACAGATTATCATCGTTCTCCATATGTGTTGTGTGTGTGTGTGTTTACCACCACCCTTTACAACCTCTTCACACTTAGCACACATTCTTTCTTACACTCTTTCAATCTTATTTATCCTTCGGCTCCCGCCCCGCCTCCTCTGTAAAAACCTCTCTTGATTGCTCCAGACAGACCTTGCTCTTATCTAAATGCATACGGCAAGTGTTGCGGCAGTTAAACTGACATTACCTTTTTGATGTCTCTTTTATTGTTCTTTGAAGTTGTCAGTTAAGCCTTTTCTTGTGATTCATTTTTCCAGCTTGTCTCCCCATCTAGATTGTGTGCTCCCTGAGGGCAAGCACTTTCCCATCTCTATTATCTCTGCAGCGCTTCTAGCACCTGCTATAATGGCATGTACATAACAGATGCTCAATAGACACTTGTTTCATTAGTGTGTTCCTTAAGTGAGTAAACTCCAAAGATCTGGATTTCCTAGAAGTTCCAACAGCCATTAACAAATAATAATTAGATAGTTAAACCAAGGGACTGCCATTGTGATAATTCTCATGGAAGAGTAGAACATTCAAGGAACCTTAATGCATTTTCTAGATTATGTAAAAAGTCACAGAGGCAATATGCATGCTTATGAAGCAGTAAGAGTATAGGCTACTGTGAACCTATAGCAAGTAAAATTGGATAATAGCTATAAATTAGCTAATCGAACACATGGCTTGTTTATCTTTGTTCCCTCAATAGGGGATATCCAAAGTAGCCCCCCCAGAATGTATTTCTTCAAAGAATATGTCAATCTCTCCTCAACCTAAAGCTTTTGGAGGCACTTGATATTCCCCCTAGAACCGTCCACTCCATAGCTCTGCAGAGAACCTCTCCCCTCATTCTCAGGTAAGAAGGCCAGGTCCTCAACAGGGCTACCATGAAACTGTCTCCTGGAATACCATGTATTCTGCATGTAATCTCTGAAGGCCTGGGATTTCCTCATTTCTGGTATCTTGAAATCTCAGATGTATCACCCTGCTAGAAACTGTCTCTATCATGTTCCACCAGCTCATTTTCCAGGGACTGGGCCTCTTCCTTTTATTCCTATATGATACTGTGTTCTGCCTGACCCTCTGTGTTCCATTTATCTATCTATCTATCTATCTATCTATCTATCTATCTATCTATCTATCTATCTATCTATCTATCTATCTATCTATCTAGAAACTCAGTATTTAGCCCTGTCTGGTGTCTATTATTTAAATCCTACATTTCCAAAAAACATTCTCCCAACCTGCTACTTTAGTCCCTCATTCTCATCTCCTGAAGTGTGACAGAATTGTCATCTTTTTGTTGTTGTTGTGTTTTGAGGCAGGGTTTCCTCTGTGTAGCACTGGAACTTACTTTGTGGACCAGGCTGGCCTTGAACTCACAAGATCCTCCTGCCTCTGCCTCCAGAGTGCTAGGATTAAAGATGAATGCCACCACCACTTGGCAATTTTCACCTTCGTATCTGGAGTTAATTTATAGCTGTGGGCTTGTCTTTAGTGTACTTTTCTAAATTATCTGCTTTTTCTTGGCCCTATTCCAATTTGCTACTATCATGACAGCATGGTAAATTACAGGTCCAAGCTGGGGCTACCCAGCAAAACTCTGAATGCACGTAGGCACCACAGTTTTCTGCTTCTCATTTCTATTCTAAGACATACGTATTAAAGTGAAATCATGTACACGAATGTGCTTTGCAGACTAGAACACTCTACACAAATCTATGATTATCATTATTCATATATTTCTCTGATTAGAAATTTAACAAGTCTTTGTTTACTCTCGAAAATGCAAATGCAGGGACTAGGCTGTAAGTTAGCATATACAAAGCCGTAGGTTCAACCCATAGCACCAAAACAAATGAATAAATATAAACACACAAATTAATTAAACTAGAAAGGGAAATGCAGAAAGCATAAAAATAAAATAGCAGCCATTTTCTTTGGTACTTTTTTAGTTTTGTTGTAATAAATTGCCACAAGTTTGCTGGTGTAAGGTAGCACAAATGAATGGTTCAAAGTCAGTAGTGTAGTGTCCTCCCCCACCTCTTTCCCTTTCTCCCTCCCTCTGTCCAGCCTTCCTGCCTTCTTGAAAGAAACCCACTAGTAATTGGTGCCTAGATAATCCAAGATAATCTCCAATCTCATTGTTGAATTCGTAACTTGGTCGCATCTGCAAAGTCCTTCTGCCACGTGAGGTATCGTAGGGGACCATCACTCTTCCTATCATAGCCTCAGTCTTCTCACACAGAAATACTGAGGTGATGCTTTAGTGTGCATCTTTAGCATACTTTTGCTCTGTATATTTTCAAAATAAAATCATAATGTCTACTGTTTATGATTTGCTTTCCGTACTATATCAGCACTTACTTTTACAGTCCTCCACTCTACCAACTGAGCTACTGAAGGCTCTGCTTAGCACTTTACTCTTAAATAGTCTTTAAAAACATGAGTTTTAATATTATTGCAGTATTCGCTTCCACTTACATATATACTCTCTTTAAAACTTTTCTATTATTAAACTTTAATATATTTGAAATATTACAATTTTGTGATTAGCATGTCTACATAAATCTTTTTGATTATTTTTTCAAAAGTATATTTTATTAAAATTTTAATTTGCTAGTATATAGAAAACAAGTTCTATGAAAATATTATTGGAATAATTTTCTGAACTGAAAATTTCCTTGGAAGTTAAGAAGGCTAACCTGTTCATTCCACAACTGAGAAAAAGGAAGACCAGGGAAAGACGATAAATCCAGAATAACATAACAGAAAATAATTCAATTTGACTATTTGAATTAAAGCGTGATGAGAGATATCACAGAAATAGCATAGACTTTGGTGTCCATGAGGTATGGTGGAATGTATACTTGAGATGAGTGAAGGAAATAGCACAAGTGGTTGTTGGGAAATTGGATCCATTAGACCAAAGGGCTAAATCGAGCAATTAAAATGTATTGAGGCCAAAGAAACTAAGGTTCCTTACTCCTGGGAAAGTATTTGTCTTTAAAAAATGAAGTCTAGAAAGAATTTTGAGGCATTAGAATATTGTTGAAAATATCTGAAGGAATTCATTGTTTAAAAAATGTGTTCTGATAGATTTAGAAATAATTACAGATATATTGCATACATGTGAGAAAGGACACCAATGATAATCTAGGAGAAAGTATTTGCAACATGTAGATTGAAGAATGAGTCCTGTATATATAAAGAGCTTCTATGAATCAACATTTTTATAATTCAGTTTAAAAGGGACAAAATAATGACCAGATAATTATTTTTGTGACCAGACAATTAAGGGGAGACAGGTAGAAGGGCTAACAAACACCAGTAATAAACACTGATTAAGATGAGATAACGTTCATTATTGCTAAACATGCAAAGCTCGGCATCTCCTCGCTGGCATCAGGAGTACCAGTCAGAGTATTGGGGTGCCTGAGGTGATACCACTTTCAAAATGATTGGAAAATATGCCTGCATTTGTAAACTATACACAGAGAACATACTTCTTTTGCTAATGTAGAGATGGTGGTCACTGGGAACTTACTGCAGGCACCCACGGCCCTATATTCAAATATTAATAAGGAATAAACAGAATCCATGATATGATAAAATTGGAGAATATTGGGTTTATATGGATCCATTTCCTTCCTCTGACTATGTTTGAGCTCCTCTAAATACCTAAGAACACCTTCCTGCATCTGCTAGAAAACTATGTGCTCATATAACACATCTTTCCTGCACACCTATGTCGACACCATGCAGAGACACTGGTTAGCAAAATGATGGGGAACAGCAGGAGACATTGCGAGCTTGTGTCCACAGGAGAAGACAGATAATCAGAGGGACACATAAACAAGTTTAAACTGCCACTGAGATAAGTGATAGGAAAAGTTTGGTAGATAATGATATGATAACAGGGAATTTGATGTTGGCGGGGAAGTCAGGAAGGGCTTCTCTAAGCAACTGTGGCCTCTGATGAAATGTTATAGGTAGGAAGAGAGGTTAACTCAGTCAGAAGAAAAGGCAAGGGCAGAGGGCGGTTCATGTCTGTATTTCAGTATTTAGGATGCCAAGAGAGGAGGATGAAGTTTGAAGCCAGCATTTCAGACTGAGGGTAGCATATTTCTGCCAGAGAGAGGTCTAATGAAAAAGAGAGACTGAGGGAGGTCATGTCAGGGGGCTAAAGAAAGATCTGCAATAGAGAAGGCCGCTCAGATGCACAGGACTGGTGTGGGAGCCTGTAGAGGCGGTGAGCATTGTGTCTGGAGGAGATCCCTCTCCTGGAGCAAGTCTTCCCCTCTCAAGCTCAAAGAACTATCGGTGAGCTGTCCCCACAGTTTCATCTTCTCTTGCACCCCAGGACCCACAGGCTGCATCCTGTGGACATATCCTTAGGACATATGCTTGCCGAGACACACTCCTCCCCTTGCCCCGCCGCACCCCTCCCTGACGCCCCAGCCTCTCACAGGGGGATTGTTTCTGTCCTCCTTCCTGAATGCCCTTTAGTCTGTCCTTTTCTCTCAGTCTTGTGGATCTGAATGTAAACCCAGTGGGGGCAAATGGAAAATGGTTATTGAGCAAATCCCAAACTGCCCAAAACAGAAACTCTTGCTCTGAGACCATCATCTGACTCAAACAGCAAACATAAAACTGAAGAGTGAATATAAAACACCTACAGCTTATTTATACTACAGTACTTGTTGACAGAGGATATGGAGCGAGGAACCTGCAAAGCCATTTCAACTTTCAGCCAGAGGTCTAGACACCCAACATGAAAAGCAGAGGGAACAAACATTTAAAAAGTAAGTCCCATTACGTGGTAAATTTAAACATTATCATTCTAGGGGAGAAGAAAGCATAGTCAAAAAAAACCTCTGAAATTATTTATAGAAAATATTACGTACCAATGCCACACATGTCCACTTGAATATCACACATGTAATTTTGAATAAATAAAAGTACACTATAGAATATATTATATAATATGCACACTACATATACATTGTATATGCATACTACAAACATTATATAATAAACATTTCATTCATATATAATATATGTAAAATCATTAAGATAGTTAAAAACACAGAGTGGAACCATATATTATTTCTGGTGTCTCCATGTACACTAAAAGTGTAAAGATATATAAAATTATCAACCCTACATTTAAGTTGGAAGTTCCCACCTATGTACAAGGAGGAGGAAGCTACATGCTTAGTAAGGGGCACCCAGGACTGCAGGTGCTGTTGATGTCATTTTGTCTTTAGGTGGAGATAAGGCATATGACAGTCACTGCATGATTACTTAGACCTTTTTGTTTCTGAAATATTTCCCAATATATGATTTAAATAAAATGTTGACAATCTGAGTTGTTAGTGAACCGTTGGCAGGAAAAAGAACAGATTACTCAGTTCTTAACTCTTTTCTCATTCTTATCTCATTTCTATTTAAGAACACAGTGTAGATACGCTCAGTCCCTGGACAACGTGAAATCATTTCCCAGTACGACAGAGGCATAGCACCAGTGGACAGAAAGGTCCAGCTAAAGAGCTGGGTTGGATGAGTTTCAGCCATTTAAAAGTCTACCTTGCAGGAGTGAGGTACCGCTGGCCCTGTGTTTGTGGACAGAAAGCATGGATGGCACGGGTGCAGACTTACAGCCAGCTCACTAGAGCATGGTGAGGATTGGATGCTCTCCGACCTGTCTGCTGCATGGGTGCGGAGGGGAGTTTACTGTCACACATGCCAGCTGCTCAGCTTACCTGCTGCTCTAAGGTGCTGGGATCAATAAAAGTCACCAGATCAATAGAAAAGTAACCAACCACATCTTTCCTTTTGCAGGCATTTCCAATTTCGTGGCACAAAGAACTGAGAACTTTGGGATCCACTGAGGTCTGAGGCATGGTGGTACCGGAAGAAATAAAAGGGCCGTTAGCATGGAACTGGTCCCCCACTGCCAGCACTCTGACTTCTCCATCGGGCTCTATCAACATGTCTATGGTGAGGTTGGTGACACTGTCTGCAGGTGGGTACGCTTCGATCACGCCACCTGGTGTAGATGAGAGGACAGAGTCAAGGTAGTGACCCACGCACAAGAGCAAG
Organism: Pachyuromys duprasi; assembly: GCA_028658305.1. Classification (NCBI taxonomy): domain Eukaryota; kingdom Metazoa; phylum Chordata; class Mammalia; order Rodentia; family Muridae; genus Pachyuromys; species Pachyuromys duprasi. Next base: position 52,147,426 of record CM053749.1, on the reverse strand, counting down.
AGACAGGCTATGTGGCAGGGCAGGGACTTGGACTCAGATCTTACACCTGTCGTATCTTGGGAAACTTTGGGAAGTAGCTTCAACCTTGGGCTTGCTTTTCCTCATTTATAAAAGGGGGGGTGCATAATATCTACCTTGCTGAGCTTTTGTGGAGTTTGAGAAATTAAGTCTCTGGTATTTAGCCTGGCACTTGGAACCTGGAATGACTCAATCAACAGTAGTCTTGGTTATGTTCATAATTAGAAACACTTATAAATGCCATACTTAGAAGTACTCAGTATATTATCAAAGAATCCAAGGATTATGGTCAAATCTCTGGGGGGGAATCAACTTCCCAGTGTCTACTGTTTCTATCCTAATGACCCAAATGCTCTTTCTGTCTAGTGTTACTGCTTTTCTAAGGTTTGATAGATGCGAAATTTTAATGGGCATAGAAAACACTGGCCATCATGCTGGCCATAGGATTCCAGAAAAGTCAAATGCAGGGACTGGGTAGATGGTCCAGTTAGTAAAATGCTTGCCACAAAAGCCTGAGGATTTGAGTTCAACCCTCAGTACCTCTGTAAAAACTGGTGTGGTGGCATGTGCTTGTAACCCAGTGCTGGGAGGCAGAAACAGAAAGATCCGAGGTTTATTGGCTAGTGAGTGTAGCTGAATCAGGAAGTCCTGAGTTTTGTGAGAGACCTTGTCTCACCCCTCTCCCCCCAAAAAGCAATCTGGGAAGACACGCAACATCAGCCTCTGTCTCTACATGCATGTGCATGTGCCCCAACACACACACAAAGAGAAAGTGAACAAGCACCAGGACTTTCCTAAGTAATAGCTGGGCAGTGATTTCTGTCCATCTCCACAAACCACACTTGAAGCAGTAGCATATATAGTTAAATTCTGAAAATTTTAGCAGATTTCTAAGGCAGTCATATAAGAGACACTTTTATTCAATGTCTATGAGTTTGGTAAAAGGTAGTCTTAATGAATGTTAAATTTCAGAAGGAAAATGATTTTTTGAAGGTGGATACTCAACCTTTATCTTTTGGTTTTGTTTGAGATGTTCTTCAAATGAGGTCTGCTATAGTGTATAACAATTGAACACCAGTTGTTGGGGATTAATAAGATGAATGCAAACTCACCAAGAAACTTAGTGAGTCTCTATGGTTCAGTTAACTTGGTGGCTTTGTCTGTCACATAATAATTCATCAGTATCCTTTATGATTTGGAAGCTCACTTTAGGATACTATGGAGGTTTGAATGAGAAATGTTCCGTATGGGCTCACATAGTTAAATACTTGGTCCTCTGTTGGTGCTGCTGCTTGGTGGCTTATAGACCTTGTTATAGATGCATCACTGGGCTGGCTTTGAGACTATGGGCTTGCCTTACTTTGACTTTGCCCTCTCTGCTTCCTACTTGAGGTTGAAAACTTGATCTCTCAGTCTCCTGCTCTGACTTCCTGTTGCCATTTGTCCCTCAGTGTTATGGACTCTGCCTCTGGACCCAGAATCAGAACACAGTCTTTCTCTCATAAGTCATTCATCACGGTGCTTATCACAGCGGCAGAAGGTAAGCAAAACGGACATTTTCCAAAGTGCTTAGTGCTGTCCTCACAGATCACGACCATAGCCTTTCACTGTTTGTCTTTTCTTTTTAAAGCAATTCATTTTTTTCCAAAAATGTATTCTTTGACATAAATCTGTAAGTGTACAGAAATCCAAACTGTAGCACTTTTTGTGTCCTTAAGCACACTCAAGACAATAGAAATGGGATGAAATAGACAATGGTGGAAGCTGCTGAAGAATGGTAACCTTAGAGCTGGAACACGAGGGGATGTCCTGCTCAGCCAGAAAAGACACCAGGCCTGCTGCGTGTACTAGGCTCAGGGCTATAAGAACCTTCAAAAATGCATTACTTATAAGAACCAGATTTAAAACATATTAAAATCATAGGGCCTGTGTTGCCATCTACTGCTTATCTGGAATGTGATTTTCCCCTACACCTTTTATATTTGAGCCTCAGTTTCTTCCTCTGTGAATTAATAAAGCCAGATCTGCTTCTTATCACAGTACAGTGCTTATAACTGAGGAAGAAGGACAGAGATGAACAGGAAGGAGGTGGTGTAGGGAAGGCCTTGGCTGTGGCCTAGAGGAAGGGTTTTCAGACCAACCTTGGACATACGTGAGCTTCCTAATACTCTGTCCAAGATGGACTTGGAGGTCTTCATGATTTTCCCTCTTAACTCAAATTCCTTCTTCTAAACTTGTTTATTTGCTTGCTTGTGGAAGACACTGTGTTTTCTTCCAATTCCAAATGAAACTGACCTCTTACTTTCTCTTTTCTGTCCATGGGTACAGGTGGACATTTTTTGATACGCATGCTTACAGAGAGGACACTGAAGGTATCCTAACATACCCACACACACACCCCAAATCCTCCTGAGCATTCTTGTTAGATGGCTGGCATCCAACCTCTTATTTAAATATTTCATTAATAGGGCATCTGCCATACTCTGCCCAGCCAATGTATTCACCAACCAATAGGCCTGCTCTTTCTGACAAACCCCTTTCATATAAAGGGCTGAATCATGTTACTGATGAATATACTCGCTGGCTCTGGCCAAGACTCCTGCAGAAAGTAGGATAGACTTTTTATGGGCCCTTCTATGTGTTGGTAGATTATTTGGGGTGATCTAATCTTTTGTTCCTTGGGCTCCCTGTGCTCTGAATAAGGGTTATAGCAGTACTCATAGTATTGATAGGAGGATGAAGTAAGATAATGTGTATCTACTTAGGATGATGTTGGCATAGAACTCCTACTGTGTGTGCACTGTGTCTCATTGCTGTGATCTTAGTGTTGTGTTGTTGTTATAACATGGTAGCATTATCAGTATATCATTATATATTAAGGTCAATGTACTATCATCGTCATCACTCAACAGCAGCATGTAGGTGTATTAAGCAGATTATGTGTGCCTTACATTGTAACCTCCTAGGGAGGGAGAGCCTTTGCCTTGATATGTCCTTATGTGGTACACAGAGACCTCCAGAACTACAGGTACTCTTTACTTGTTCTATTCATCCCCTCATTAATCATCGACCTCCCAAAGTTATTAAAAATGAAGATGAGGAAGGGGGGGAATATGAAAGGAATAGAAGCTGGCTTTATTCCTAGACTGTAGAGGATTCTGGTTTGGAACTGCTACCTTTCTGAACTACACTATTTCTGCTCTCCTAGAAAATGGGAGAGAAAACTAGCTTTAGTAAAGGCCTTTTGCTATCAGGCCATGATAGAAACTTTCCTATTTCTATCCCTCAATTTTCCCAACAACCATATGCAGTAGGTAATTGAGGCAACTGGATCTCTGAGGACTGTTCAAGGTCACTGATGCAGTTCAGATGGAGGGCTTCCACTCAAGACAAGTCTGGTATAAGAAATGCCCAGAATCCTGAGTTCTGCATGGCATGTTTGATATGCTCAGTTCCTATTTACTTAAGAGGCTAGATACAAGATAAATATTTAGGCAGTGTTTTAAAAAGAACAAAAACAGAGGCAGGAACATTTTCTACACCAACATCAGCTGATGCAGAGTATTTGCATTGGCCCTGGCTTGACCCAGAACTAGAACCTAAGCTTGTGCATACTGATCCTCAACACAAACTTTACAGTCTTATTTACCTTGAGTGAGAAATGTTTGGAGGAATTTTCTCCACGTTGGGAATCGTTTCTCATTGACTGGCTGTACGTGCTGTGTTAAAATGCCCCCCATCTCCGCGGAGATCTTCACCAGAGATGTTTCCTGCAGAAACAAATTAAATAGAACCACAAGCAATTTTACTACAGAAATGAAAACTGCTTGTGGAGTGATTAAAAACCAGGCCTCCAGCAGGCAAAAAAAAAAAAAAATGTGGTTACTGTTTACCCAGAGTCAGAAAGCCATTTTGAGATTGTTCCATTTTTCCAGCCATTTCACCTTTTATTTCAAAGTGACTCCTCCTCCTTGAGACCGATGCTAATTGTCCATATTGTCTCCAAAAGGCACCTTGTGCCAGTCGTCAGGAGCCCAGGCTTCAGCCCCACTACTGACCTGCAGTGTTGAGCCTCAGTTTCTCACTCTATAAAATGAGAGCTGAATAGCTGCTCCTTAGCTCCTTTATATTTTTGTTGTGAGCCTACCCTTTCATGGCTGAGCCACCTCTACAGCTCTTCCTAGCTCCTTTATATGAGAACAGTTTTATTCTACAAATCTAACTGCACTTGAGCCTAGGAGGAACAAGGGAGTTGGTAAGGTCTTTCTTAGACACTTCTGTTTCTTTAATCTGTGGGCACTCTGCTGGTGAATAGCTGCCTCTTACAGTGTTGACAGGAAAGCCTAAACTCTTCGCTGAAACTGTAAAGGTCTTAAGCGAGGGGACAAATTTTAGGTCAGCCTTAGACAACCTAAAGCCTGTGCAGCCCACAGCTGGTCCCTAGCCCATCATTGGTGGCATGATCCAGAGACAACAGACCTCCTGTCAGGAATGAAAACAGTAGGAAGCTCTCTAATCAATAAGAAGGCTATCTCTCTTTATTTAAATTTATAATGCTCTTAAGATTCTCTAAAAGGTTTCAAATAGAAGTCACAGTTCAGATGCTTTTTCTGCCAGACGCAGGGCAGGGCACTGCCTTTAAGCACAATTGGTGGTTAGTATTCATATTCTGATGCAGAGCAGGGACAAGCAAAGCTCCAGCTTGTTTTGAGGTCTCAGGCAAACTATTAATTTGAAAGTGAACACTGAACGATTTTTAAGAAGCAGCTCTAGGGTGAGGCTAGCTGTAATCCTAGAGATCTTCTGTGTAGTCGCTGTTTCCCGATTTTCCTAACATTAAAAAGGGATTGTCCTCTATCCTTTGCCATCTCCCAACTCCTTGAAACATCTGGTTGGTTCTGTCTAAATGCACATTGAAAATCCAGAAGAAAAGACAAACATCATAGGCAGATCCAAATAATCTGAATTATTTTGTAACTATCCAGAAACTCCTGTGGGTTAAGTGTCATTAGTCAGCCTCAGTAAGTGATTGATATTCAAAACAAAAACATACTGAGAAGCGGAGTACTTTGACCTAGCCTTATTTCAGGATGATTTGCCAGCACCAGGTGCAGAGTCTTCCTAGAAAGGGCTAGAGAAGCCTGCTCATGCAGTAAACCTCTGCCTTCACATGGGGAAGCAAGGAAGAGGATCATCAAAGCAATGGGCCTTGTTGTCCCCATTCATACCCTGCGTACTGCGCATGCCTACTCTCGTGGTTACTGTAAAAAAACATCCTGGTGGTGTCGAAGCTTTATGTGGAAATCATGAGCAAGCAGCTCCAGCATGGGGAGCCCTTATGTTCTCTGAACAACCCTCATTCTCTAGTCTCACGTTTGTTTGAGTTCAAACATTCTGCTCCGTGGAGGAAAACTGTCTCTAAGTGGAGGGCAGTGAAGCCTAGCTTTAGATTCTTCCCTTTTCTAGAGAACTGAATGGCAGAGAGAACAAACCTCATAGGCCTCTCTGGGGACAGTGGAGAATTCTCTTTCTTTTCTGCCTCCTCCTTTTGAAGGGAAGTGGAACCATCGACTCAGTTAAATGCTCTGTATTCATTTAAGTAGCTGTACTAGAAGAAAAAGTTATGAGCTACGGGGCTCTTTTGCAAAGGAAAAGACAGAGAGGAAACAGCGAGGGAGCAGATGAAAGCCCTGTAGGCTCAATTTAGAAACTGTGTGTCCTTCAGCTTGCTGGCCAGGTGCCAGCTCTTCAGCAGGACATTCACAAGACTTGTGCAAAAACTAAGTGTGACACACAGGTGTACAGCTGACAGGAAGAAGCTCGTTACATTGTATGCTAACATACCAAACAAACAAACAAACAAACAAACAAGAGCCTCTGTGACATGCCTGGTCTCTACTAATATAGTCTCACCTCCCTCAGCAACTTTGTCACCATCTCTAGCTCCTCCCCCTCACTCTCTTTTCTTCCTAGAAGCCTTCTCCCCTTCTGCACACAGGTGTCTTCCCTCTCCGCCCTGCATATCCTCTAGCTCTAAAATGACAAAGACATTAGCTTTGAGTCCAAATTTCCCGTGCCCAGAAGAAGAACCCTCCATGTTTTCACAATGAATCATGATAGTAGTGAACATAAGGAGATGGTCCTTGATAGCTAAAGTCACAGAATAAAAGAAGTGGTGAATCTCTCAATAGACTTCCTCCTTACTGCCAAGGAATCACCTGAAGGGCCAGCTACTTTAAACCATCAATTCTTCTAGGATGTATTTTACAAGATTCCCTGCCTCTAAGGGCTTCAGAAAGATGAGGTGACATATATGGAGTGTCACCTCTGTTGCAGCATGTTATGTGAGGGTCAGGAACCTAACTTCCAAGGCTTCTGGACATGGTGCCCGGCGGCCACTGTCACTCTGCTCACAAAGTGAGCCATTCTTCCACAATGCCTCGCATTTGCGCTGTGCACAAAACACAACCAGGAGGTAGATTTTCAGAAGGAAAATTTCCTACAGGAACTTGGAGGATGCCTTGTGTCATCATGAGAAATACACACTGACGGGACTGACAAGGAGGCATTCTGTGTGGAAGCTGGGGCACTTAGCGGCAGCTTGAGGTCATGATGAGCTCTCTAAAAGAAAAGGGTCTGGCAAGTAATAATAGGGGCCTGAGGGGTTAATATTAACTATCTAATTTATTTCTACTGGTAAACTATTGCCTTAGTACCTATGGCCTTCGTGCCAATGAAGAGAGACTTGTTCCTTCATCTCTACAAAATAACAACTATAATAATAATGACGGTAATTTGAGACGTGCAGCTCGCACATTCAAGTGAGGAAGGCTGTGCACACATATGTATGTCTATCATATGTCTGTCTGACTATCATAAGCCAGGAACAGAGGTACATTTTTACAAACTTACAGAATTGGGGAGCTCTGTTGAGTGAGTAGTGACAAGGTAATGGGTGACCAGTTCAGTGTTTCCGAGATCCTGCCATCCATATTGCACAGGTCTTTTAGGACCAGTGACTCTAGGGTGTGGGAGGGAGAATATATTCCTTGTGAATCATAAATAAGTGATAGAAAATTATGCTTTACTTTTGAAAGATGCAGGATTCCACGACTTCCCTTCCTCATGATGGGACTGGCTCTAGGAATGTGCTCACTGCTGGCCTCTGGAGCTCATCATTTCCTATTCTTAGTCTGCCTTTGTCACTTCAGAGGCTTGCTCATTTGTATTCAGAGCCCAGAACTGTCCTTGAGTTCTTCAGTAATAGTAACGACCTGGAAAGTTGTAAGGCATCTTCAGAAAGCACATGGTTCCTATTGCTGACAGAAAGTAGAGACTCCTTTCTAGTAAACCTGGACCTTGCTTCTTGGCTTTCTTTATTTCTGTCAAGGAAATGCAAATTTGAAGGAACAGATATGTTGGCTGAGGGGAATACAGGTTATCTTAGGGGAAGCCACCAACACACTCAATTGAACACTGCCCTCAATGACAAGAGACACTTTCAACTCTCTAGAGTTTTCCCAGCTAAGCAAATTTCTAGTACGTGTGTGTGAGTGTGAGTATGTGTGTGTGTGTGTGTGTGTGTGTGTGTGTGTGTGAGTGTGAGTATGTGTGTGTGTGTGAGTGTGAGTACGTGTGTGTGTATGTGTGTGTGTGCAGGATGGGAGAAGAAAGAATGGTACAAATTAGAATACTCTCAGTCTTATCAAAACTCATATTTCATTTTTGTAGCTTCTTGACTATACTGTCAGTAATACACTAAGTAAAATAACTTCTTCATTAACCTCCAGTATCCCCCATCAGTTAGTTTGATCACGTTCAAAAGAAAAACGAAAGAAGCATTTTTTTAAATCTTTTGATTAAGATAGAGTGTAAGGAAATTCTAGAGAACTGACTAGTTTGGCTTTCTAGGTGCTTCTGGTAACTCTGAAAGGAGGACTAGACAGTGACACAAAGTCAGTAAGATTGTCAGTTTAAAGGGGGCCTGTGGACTGCTCAGCACGAATGCCTCATTAACAGAGCACACCGCAAGGCTGCAGGGGGTTGTCTTGCGTCTGAGCCCTGGGTAAGTACCTCTACACCCCTGCCTCATTCAGGCAGGGAAGTGTGGTACTGTGTGAACAGTGCTGGGGGTGGAATCGGCTGGTGGCACAGAGGGAGAACTCATTTCTTAAAACTTGTGGTCATTTTAAAGCTAAAATAATCACTTTTACTTACTGAAAGTTTACCATGTTATGGTCATTTGCCGGGGGTCCTACATTTACCACCTCACAGTCACCGTTTAGAGATACTGGCTTTATTTCCTGGCATACAGCTAGGAAGTAGCAAAACTTGGGTTTAAGCCTAGTTGCTACCGGTGTGCCATAGCAGAGTGGGATGTGTACCTGTAACAGCCATCAGTGAGTCCAACACTAGTCACATTAGCTCAGCTACAGGTGCAATGCTAAATATGGAAATGGCAGAGTCTGGTATTGGCTATCCAATGTATAGCTCCCTCTTTCAGGTTAAGGGTAGCCCACATTCCCCTCAGAAATGATTCTTCCTTAGTTTTTGCTGATTGAGGGGAAATTACACTCTCACCTCAGTGAAGCATAGCGATGACTTTGCACAATGGCTGGTCAGTCACTTGCTAGGAAACACTTTCTGGGGCCTCTGGAAAGAAGTGTGTGATCTTCTGAGTTGCTACCCAGGGAGCTGTTCTCCCTTTCTATCGCCTGGACCAAGAACAAGTTCTGGAAGTCACTGGCAGCCGTTCTGCAATGCTGAGAACAGCCAGCTTTAGGAAGAAACTAGCCTTATGCATAGTTCAAAGAAGAGATGGAAAACTGGGTTCTTGGTGACATTACTGAGCCACTGTCTAGAGCCAGAAAAGTCTTAGGATTTCCAGATAGCCAAGGCCAGTTTCTCTTCATATGAAAAGCCATTTAAGTTGAGGCTCTGTTACTTGAAGTTTAAACATTTTAAATGGATGCAACAAATGTGTGGGCCAAAGCATGTCCTCACAATCTGAAACGTAGTTTTAAGCCAGTGGATGCTCTGATAACCCAACATGGTGATTACTTTCATTTTACAGTCAGTAGCGAAGGTTTTACTCATTCCTTTCCACTAAGATCATTAGGAACAGTCCCTTTTTAGGGTGCAAAAATATGTTGAAAGGTTGATGAGAAAAACAAAAATGTCTCCAGCAAGTCAGAAACTACTTCCCATACCTACTTAAACTTTAAGGACAGCTTTAATACTCCATGTTTAATTGTTAATGGAGAATTTAAAAATCAAAAATGCCAAGTTTGTCTTCGATGAGATGGAAAATTATGCTGCAGTAGAAGGTAACATAATGTAAAACAACCAGCATTACCAAAGCACACAAATGTTTTTGGTATGTAAAATTGCTTTGTAAAATATTTGCTCCATCTGCTAAAAGCGGCAAAGACAATTTTCCCTTGATAGCTAATGGCCCATTTCGGGTGTGTGGCAAGTGGTTCGCTGCGGTGGCGGCTCTCATTAAACGGAATGTTGAAAACGCGGTATATAATTCCATACTTATGCAGCATTATCCACCTACTGCTTCTTGAGTCTGCCCCTCATTATCTAGGACTCTACCTTTCACCAACATGCAGGCCTAGCAGTTGATATGACTTGAGAAGCATTTTGTCCAACTGAGGCACATATGTTGTGCTTCCATTCCAAAGCTCAGCACAACTGCTTCACTGCGACCACAAACACTGGAGAAGTTCATTCCCTCTCCACTTTCCAGCACACAGACTGCCGTTTCTCTTTCCCTTCACCACAGGGAGCTGAGCTTTTTTTTCTTTCTTTCTAGGCTCATCTTGTTGCCCTGCATGCTGGGGGTTTCGATAGATAAAGAAGATAAGTGCTTCTAGAAATTCTTAATTGAACTTTGCAAATACACAAAAGGAGGAAAAAAGTCTCCCCCTTCCTCGACAAAACAGTCATCATAAAAGCCTGACAAACACTGCCCTTGCTTCCTGGTGTATCTGTGATTTCTCTCTTTAAAAGAGTTGTTTACATTATATCCCAAATTACTTCAACATCTGCTAAAGAAACAATTAGAAATAAATACAGTAATCCAGGGGGGTTTAAAAAGAGAAGAATATGTTCATGTGTGGGGAATGGTACAGAAAAGTAGTTACCGCAGCAAATGGCTGGTGATAAGACAAATATTCTTACCAGTGGAAAAGAGTTTTCAAGGAAATTATCCTGAATTGTAAAAATAACTACCAGTAAATACATATGACTTTTACAGATTATACCATGTTTTAAAGTGGAAACCATGCCTTGTTTAAATCAAACATAAGTGGAAGTAGCCATAACTGTTACGACTAGAAATAGGGTTCTTCTTATCCATGTAGAGAAATATAGCTGGTTGGGAAAACTGTGAATGCTTGAAGCTCTTTGATTGCAGAGTGAGACAAAAGGAAACACACATGCCCTTTGGTCTTGATTCTTGTTCAAGTAATGAGGAAGGGCTGAGTTCCAGGAATGAAGCTGGGAGATTGATTATCAAGAGATTGCTGTGTGTTAGTCTGTGCACCAGGAATGGACAAGCAGCACTGTTTCTCGGTCAAGAAGAGCTGGACCTTTTTCGATATTTCTACACACCGGATACATGGAGTCAAGATGTGGCAGCATTGTAAAGTGATTGTTCTCTTTCCACAGACCATGCACGAGACTAGACCAGTGAATCCCACACTGAAACCAGTGAGGGTTTGTCTTGGGTCTGGCTCAGTTGCAGAAAGTCCTAGACTTCTCAAGGGCATCTCTGGCTCACCAAGGGACACCGAGGACAGATGACCAGAAGCACATGGCACCGTGGCCGTCAGAGAGTAAAAGCTCACTTTGAATCCATTCCAAAAGTCTAAGCCTGCTCTGCGGTTTTCAGCAGAGCAGACATTTCCAAAAGGGCTCCAGCGGGACCTTCCTGGATGTGAACACCCTAACCAATTCTCGCTCCTCTCTTCTTCTGCTTTATTCCTTCCTTCCACGCTGTTATTGTGAAAAACTGGCAGTTAAATTCAATTGATTCAAATTTTCTGGATCCATATGGCCGCCAACCCTGGAGCTGAAGCGGCGGCGGCGCCTCACCGCCGTTTTCAAGCATTTGCCTCTCCTCCAGTCCCCAGATGGTGGGAGTAACATTTAAACCTCCTTTCCTCTGCCTTGTACAATAGACCTTGGCACCATTTCAACTGTTTACTCCGGTAATTAACAGCTCTGATACCAAAACAATTACAACTCCTCCACTCTCCACAATAATGCTATGAATTAGTGAGAGCTAATGGCTGGAAGGTAGAGTGTTTCCAGACTGTGAGATCTGTGCATTTTTAGAATAAAATAAAAGGTACAAACAGCACGCTTGCAGTAGACAATGATTACCTAGTAATTAGTTTACACAAAGCTTCCTATTTAATGGCAAAACGCTGTAATTAACGTGTGACAGAAAATCAAAGGGTACTTTGTAAGCATATGAAAAATTAACACTGCAGGCCCATAGCTTTATGTACTGATTAGAAGCATATTAAATCAATAGGACACACAAGCCAACAGCTTGTATAGCTGGTTATTATAGGTCCTCAGAAGGGGTGTCCTGGCTTTCATTTAACTGGGGGGGGGGCAATTTTCCTTCTCCTGTCATCATCCTCAGGCACAGAGAAGTACCTCAAACTCAACCCTGGCAGCGCCATGAAAATAATCATTGAACTGGAAGAAAATGTTCTAAGTCGTTCTCAGAGCTAAAAAAAAAAAATGTAAATGATTAAGACTTTCCAATGATCTTGGTGACGTGCTGCTACACTAATTAGAAAATATGCCAACTGGAACCAGAAAATAAAGCATCCAGACTCAATGTTTTAGTCGGAATAATCTCTACTTTACTAGGCCCTTTATTCAACATGGAGAAAACTCCAAGAAACACATTGTTTTCTACTCTCAAAACAAAGGTAAGAGGCCAGGCTTCCATCTAGGGTTATCTTTTTAAAGATACTCCTTAGGAAAATCATAGCATAGGGACAACCGGATCATTATTTTTGACTTTTTGACAGTATCTTGTATAATGATAACTGATGCGTACTATAGCATTGTTGAAGGCTACAAAATAAGGCTTCTATATAATCTTCTGAATTGCTAAAGAATAGCTGATTTGTATTTATTTGTTCAGTTTGTTTCCTTATAATACAAATTTAATCAATATTCATAATAAAAAGCAACATAGCAACAGTATCTTAAGCTTCCACATGCTAAGAATATTACTAGCCAATTCACAGGGATCGTTTAATTCTCATCACTGCCCCATGAGACAGGTGTACTGTTTTCTACTTCCAGATAAAGAAATTTGGTAATTTGGTTATGGCTGTTTCCTAGTAAGCTCTAAGAGAGGCAGAGCAGTGGGACCTTGTGAGGCCAACCATACCTCAGTTACCTTGAGAAAAATCAGTAGCTGAGTTTTCAGTCTCAGACTGATCCATTTCAACTTTTTCTGCTTAAAAGAATTTACCATGTAAGCCTGAATTATGTCTTAAATAAGTAGAAACAAAAATAAACAAAATTTTGGAGGCTTCTGTAAAAAAAAAATGAATTCTCATCATGCTTTTAGTGCTGCATCAGATTGGGAGGTAGGCTATTCAACACTTTTTGATAATTTATAGGCTGACTCAAAAGATTATGACAGTGTATCAACTTGGGAAAGGCACTAAAGTATATCTCCCCATGTCTGGGCAAAACATAATGTATACATTTCTTTTTTGTCAACTATGCACATTAACAGGTATGCATGTGCTGAGACATCTGGGTTTTCTAGGGACACCTGAGCAGGTTCCTCCCTTGTGCAGCTGAGGTATGCATACTGACAGCTCTCCTCACTTCCCAGTTCACTGCCTTGTGGGAAGGGGAAGCACTCTAGAGTTGTGACTGTGGCATAGGGACATCTGTGCTGTGAGAAAGTCTGTGAAAGTTTGTAGAAAGAAAATCTGCCAGAGCAGTAGCACATGGCATGGGCCGCAAAGCCAGGGCCTAAGCGCGGGTGTTGGGGGCATATCTTCTCCAGGAACTTAAGAAGTCTCTTCTGAGTGCACTCAGCTCCTTGTTGTGCTGGTGGTTGTAGGAAGCCACTAGCAATTCTTCTAAATACAGCACATACAAGAGCCGGAGTACTCTTGCTACATGCAGCATTCTACCCAGGGAGCTTTCGCCTAGAGAAAAATAACCGAAGTTGTTTGGTTGGTTGGTTTAGTTTCTTTTCAAGGCACAAACTAAAAGCAAAGCTCTTCTCTGGTCTACAATTAAAAAAAACAAAACAAAACAAAACAAATAAACAAGAACAAAACAAAACCAGAGAAGAGCTTAAGTTTTCAGACAGGTTTAGCATTCCAGAATTAATCTATAAAAGGGAATAACATGCAGCTGCTAATGGTGAGGAACATGAATAAACATGGAAAATGGCTAATATGTTTAATTAGCATATTTACAATTATTGTGGCAATGAGAGACAATACACATTTGAAAATTAATTCAGGAGAATGAAGGCAGTGGGAAAAGTGATTTTACAATTATTTGGTTAGACATTTCTTTAATATTGTTATATTATCTTCTAACTTTCCTAGACATTCTCTAGTTATGAGTCAGTGCCTCTTTGAATTCACCTAATAAAACCATATCACATTCCACATGAGTCACCCAGGTCAGCCACCTGAAAGTGGTTCCCACTATTGCTTTCAAAGCTTCCCCATGGCAGTGAGAGCTGTTCTGAGCACACTGTGGTGGGCATTTCACCTTTGAATGGTATGTTTGTAATGGTATGTTTGTTTACTGACTTCATCCTCTAATAATAATTATAGTTTATTCTGCCTTTCTAAGTTTGGGAGCCCTGGATTAGGATCTTTCCCTTTGGGTGATGCTTATTACCAAATGTCTAATACTCCACCACAGTAAAACAAAGTAGTGTGAGAAAGGGATGATATAACCTTAAAAAAAATAGAAAACAGCCACCTAAAGACTGATAGCACAGAAAGCAGATCTGGGTTTCCCAAACTGTGGCAGGAGAGTGCATCAGGAGGCTTCCCTCCTACAAGTGTGTCTTCCAGTGAAGTCTTTGTTCCTTACTAACGGAAACAAATACCCTGACTCAGAAGCAAGAAATCTTGCATTTGTGCAAGAGGATTCACAAACCTTAAATAATCTACAGTGAGGTTTCTAACCACAATTCAGCCAAATGCCGGCACTGTGCACTCAGCAACTGAACTGACTAAAAGCCAGAGGGTGGAGCAAGGGGAACTGGCTTCCCTCGACAGCAGCATGGCAAGCAGAGGCTGCTACTGTCCTCCAAAGGAGAGAAGAGAAAAGAAAAGAAAAACAAATTATGGTTCGTTTCAGTGTGGCCTTTCTGCTTTTCTGAAGATGCCTGTGTCTCCATACTGAACTTTCAAAGATGACTTGGCTTTTTAGCACCTGATGACTCCTGTGACTTTTAACTGCAACCAGCCAAAGCTTATTTCAAAATTAGAGTGGAAAAAGAGGAGATCTTTATGTTACATAGCTGTGTCTATACCCCATCCTACCCACCTCTAGGACCAGTGTCTGCATAAGACTCCAAAGTAGCACCCACCCCATAAACAGCACTGCTTTCATCTGTCTCCTGCAATGTACCAATAAGAGAAATCATGGCATCGTGTCACAAACTGCTATGCAAATGATGCTATTTGTAAGTATTAACATAATTTAGTGCTTACAGTCATATTCTCATTTCTAATAATTCTCCCAGAATGGAGTCTTTCTCTGGACTCTTAGCCTGCAGGATAGTCTTTCATCAAGAAGCTGAAATTTTTAATAACCTGCCAGCATATGTTTTGTATGTGCCAGGCTAGGCTTGATGACACAATATCTTCATTATCAAAAGGAACAGGTCTACAGACTGTAAAAGGACATTAAAACACGCCTGTGCTCATAAAGTAATGCTTTGATGTCTAAATGTGCACCATTTCAATGGCCTTCTGGAACAAAGGTGCGTTCCAATCCTAAATTCTCAGTAAATACTCAGTTCACTTCCTCGCCAAGGAGATTTCCCTTTGAAGGTGTGTGCTGTTCTTCGTCCCCTGCAAGAGGGAAGCGAGCTCACGGGTGCTTTATTTCTATTTTCATCTTTGGCTTCTCACACACCATAGCCAAGTGTGAGCCCTACATTATAATAGGATTTCTGAATAATTATTTTCCCTGTTAAGTTTTTTAAATGATTTAAAAAGATGATTAATTATTTATGAGTTTCAAATTTAATAACATTAACAACAGTGCCAAATATATTTGGTAACAATTTAAAATGGCATCGTTTAAAACAATTGAAATGAAATAATCTACAGAGAGGTTTCTAACCACAATTCAGCTAAATATTTTTAAAACGCAAAGTCAAATATCATATGTTTATCATAATCTAATGTCAGGGGAATTCCTTAAAAATTATTGGTTTGAAATGTTGAGGCAAGCAAACACTGTACACACTAGGATTTCAATTCCTTAAATAAGAGTGCTAGACTTTTTCATGGCTTAAACTCAACAGCTTTGCTTCAAAAAGATAAAATTCTATTCAAAGAGAATGTAAGAGAAACCTCTATATGCCTCAAAATTAAATACATCTTCTTTGTTGTTTTTTCTTTCTCTGGAAGAGTAATTCACTTTGCTATCCTTTAAATAATATGTAAAGAGCTAGCCGTGACAGGTACTGCATTTAGTCCACACAGTGCTGGAGAGGGAAGAAGCCCAGAACCGACCCATTTGTCACAGGAAACTCTCCCTCCTGACTGCTCTCCACATTCATCCATCATTTCCCTTGCCCAGGAGTAATGTGGTTCCCACCAGTGTGTCCCTTCCTTGCTCTCACTTGTGTCTTGATCCATAGACCTCTGTAGAGGGATGCGCAAAGCAGATTCAGACCACTGCGCAGCCCACCGCTATGCATGCTGGGAGGGGAGGAACCCGTTAAGGAGTTCGTCTTTCAATTTTTTTTTTTCTAGTAGGTCAGCCAAAACAAGGTCAGGCGATAAAGAGAAGCTGGATCTGAGGATGCAATGTGGGTCAGTATTGAGAGGTCAGGTTAAATATTAAACCATGTATAATTATTCAGCAAAATTGGCAAAATTCAATTATATAATTGAAGTTATATAATTCATCTCACCAAGACATGTGGACTCAAAGCCTGAGACACTGAGCCTGCTACTCCGCTTTGGCTGCGAGTTTTCTTCTGGGGTCTCTTCCTCTCTCAGCACCTCGTGTGGCTCTTTGGAATATCTTCAAATACATAATAGCTTCTGACAGAATGCTATTATACATCAGCTGCCCGTGACTACCATTTGTTAGCAGAACTTCTCATAACAGAGTACAGCTAGCTTAATCACAACAGTTGACAGAGCACGGGACCTGCTCGGTGCCAATGCTAAGGTTTGCAATGCTACCTGATTGTGGCTTTTTTAGTCATTTCTTAGGTATCATAATCAGTTCAAAGGTGTGAAAAAAAGACTTTTGGACCCCCAAAATGGACTTTGAAGCAACCCAATAAGTCCAGTCATGCTGTACATTAGAACTGAGGCCCAGGAAAGGCTCTGCTGATCCATAGCAGAGCTGAGTCTGGGAGGAAGTACCTTATCCCCTAACTGTCCACAGCACTGTAGTTTAAGTCACCATTGAACACTCACTTGTGCCCACTTCTTCTTCCAGTCATCATGGCCAAATCTGCTACTCTCCTTTAGCACCCACTGGTAGCACTGTAGATGGGAAGGAATGTCACAAAAGGCTGTCCCATTTCCTCCAAATTCCGTGTTCATTTTAAAGACCCAGCGTTGGATTCCCAGGTGGTCAGTCACCAGCTGACTCAACTGTTCTATCATCTGTGGGCAAAGGTATGGCCACATTAACAACACGTGCTTCCTTTCTATTGTAGCAATTTGCTTCTGGTGTTTTGAGTGTATCTTTACATGGTCTGTTCATTAGTTTCCCTTCAACTCATTAGGACAAATTCAAAAAGTTTTAAGTGATGTACTATATAAAGAAATCACTAGCCAATGGGATAAAAGCCATGTTTAAAATGAAGTTGTATTTGTGGGAAATTTAAATACTCATATTAATATACTGACTTAGGAATGAAAAAGGAAAGAACTTTTAAACAACTATAATTAAATTCTGCCATTGTCTCCTTTCTTTCCTAGCAACTTAGGTGTTTACCGATTGATTCTTGAAATGATTGTTTTTTTATAATTTCCAGACTATAAGATATAGTCTTGGAAACTTTGTTGAGCTTTTAAACACAGTAAATAAATAAATGAATAAATACTGTAATGTATAAGACATTTTCCTCACTAACATACTTTTGTTTGACCAGCTGGCCAAGTTGACTGTATTTGTGACATGAACAGATGTTTTATAGAGAAAGACAGATAACTGGGATAAAGCACTTGCAGAAATAGCATTCATGGAATGTTAGCTGCCTTGCATTTGATATGAAGCAATGTTCTCTCAATAACTGGGTTTAAACAGATGAAATTTTAAGGGATAGATATCCATGTTTTAATTCCAAAATAATGGTAAGAACAATAACTAACATTACTGAACTCAATAGGGGCCAGCCCTTCGCTCGTGTATGTTCTACAAAGGTTTCCCTCTTCATACAACAACTTCTGATGACGGCACACTGTTCACACTTCCACTTAACACGTAAGAGGGCGACTAACTCGACTTGTCCATGATTATATAGCACTGAATGGCAGAGCAAGGCTGCTCTTGGATTGCTATGCCACCAAACCCTACAGCCATTTCCTCTCCATGGGTCTGCATATCCAAGCCTGAGAAGGGTGAAATGTAGAAAAAGGCCAGAGGAGGAGCCAAAGAAACAACTTGTGACCTAGTCAACAAGTCATTTGTGTTGCATTTGAATCGGACAAAAGTCTCTATAGCAAGACTACTTAATTCTCTATTAGAGCATTCTATTACAGCTTTGAAAAAAATACAGATCATTAGATCACAAAATGACTTTGTTGTGTGTACTTCCCAGATAGCAACAAAATAACACTAAGCCTTGTGTCTCCTGTAATTCTGCATGCTGTTTTTGGCTGTGGCATCTTGTACTTGACGGTATTATTCTTATTCTCTCTTGTTTTAAAGTTAACATTTCTGTGATGAAGCACCATGACCAAAACAACTTGGGGAGGAAAGGGTTTATTCAACTAACACTTCCACTTGGCTGTCCATCACTGAAGGAAGTCAGGACAGGAACTCACACAGGGCAGGAACCTGGAGGCTGGTGCAGAGGCCATGGAGGGGTGTGCCTCATGGCTCGCTGCTCATACTTTTTGTTGTTGTTGTTTTTAAACCAGCACCAGGCAGGTTCTACTCTTTTTAAAAAATTAATTAATTTATTATGTATACAATGTTTTGCCTGAATGTACACCTGCATGCTAGAAGAGGGCACCAGATTTCACTATAGATGGTTGGGAGCCACCATGTGGTTGCTGGGAATTAAACTCAGGACCTGTGGAAGAGCAGCCAGTGCTCTTAACCACTGAGCCATCTTGCCAGTCCGCTCATGATGCTTTTTTACAGACCCAGGAGCACCAGTCCATTGGTGGCCCCGCCCACAATCGGCTGGGCCCTCCCACATCAATCACCTGCCTCCAGCCCATCTTGTGAGGCATTTTCTGAGTTGAGGTCCCTCTTCTCAGATGATTATAGCTTGTGTCAGGCTGACATAAAATCATGCAGCATATCTAATCTTTTGACTACCAAATAGGTTTTTTTTCTTTTAACTATAGAGTTTGAGAGCACTGAAGATTTATGGTTCTTCTGAGATCGGAAACTACAGAGTTAAAATGGTTTTGCTTAAAGGTACAATGTGTTATTCTGAATTGTGTCTACTCAGCAAATGATTTTAAAGATGCTACATGACATGGCAGTGTGGAAGAGATACCAAAATAGCCACACTGCGGGTCCCCAGGAAGTTTATGCAACTATGAGTTATTCAATAGAGGTGAAAATGAAATTGTCTGAGCTCACTAATTATCAAGCAGTGTTTATTGATAATTTGAATGTTTAAATGACAAGTGCTCTTGTCTGCGTGACATATGGCTATGAACACAGCAAAAGGAGGTTCCTACTGTGTCTTCTAGGGTTGCATCCTTTCTTTTTCCAGTTAGCTGAGATGCTTTCTCTATATTTAATCATATTTTGTGATCTGTGTGTACTGTGATCACAAGTTATAGAAGTAAAAGTACAATCCGATCTCTTAATACTGGGTAAAAAAATATTTTGCTCGTGTAAGGAAAGGTACTCCAGCATAGCCTTGAAAAATTGTATGTTTAGATATATTGCAGACTTGGAGGCCTCAAATACTGACAGAATTAGTGTGTGTTTTCTCCAAATCCTATTATTTGTTGCTTCTGAGAATCCTATAAATGGGTGCGTGTAGTTGGATCCCCTACAGTAATGAAAACAATCAATAGTATTGTAAAGGCTACACCACTGAAAAGAATTATGTGCTATCTTTAAGTGAAAATTGAACAGTGCTTTAAACTACCATTGCCATATTTGATTATTTAACCAAAGCTGTCAATATTTCATGCAGAGCACATGCCAAAAGGGACTTACATGGGTATTTTATGGATCAAAACAGGAAATGCTCACTGTGCGCATGCTAGAGTAAAAATTCAGTCATAAACCACATGACTTTATGCTATTTCCAAACATTTGTCATTTTCTGTTTGAGTCTGTTTTTTTAAAGTGCAATATATTTTTGGTTGCAGTTCACTTTATACTGGTGAAGAGCAGAGGCAGAAAAATTACCACTGTGAAAATCCAACTAAGATCTAAGAATACTTATTAACCTAAGTAAAAATCACAGCTTCACTCACTTTAAGTCTACAATGCACTTCAATAAAAAGTCATGATTGATTCATCATCATCTGCAGAGTCAAAATACTAAGAGCCACAGATTGATTAGGTAGAGCCATTGCTATCTGGAAAAGGCTCACTGGGGTCCTTTAGTTCTCGCTGACGTCAGATGCATGTCTTCCAAACAAGCAGAGAACTCAGAAACAACTTGGCTTACTGCTATACCATTGATAATGCTTTCTGTCAAATAACAGCCCTCAGATGGAGGTTCTAGTCCTATTTTTGAATGCCAGCACTAGACAGAGTTTGTATTGTATTAAATGTGCCCACACCTTTAACCACAACATGTGGATAATGTTCTAAAATATTTCAGAGCAAAGATTGTCTGTGCTATTATCAATGAAGATGCAACTAAGACTCAATAGACATTTTGCAAAGGCATAAAGACAAGAGGATTATTTAGTGTAGATGGTATGCTCAGCTGTATCACTTAAAAATCTGTTTCTCTCATCCTCCATGGAAGTTAATGACAATGGAAGCCTCTGCATCACTCCTCAACTAAAATCCTAGACTGTGTTTCTGCTCTAAGCCAGTGTGTTGGCCAGGAACTCTCCATAGCAAAACTCAGACACTTCAGGGAAACTTGATGTACTCACAGAACCTTCAAAATGGTCCTTCTAAAGTGTGATTTCCTCTTCCTGTTTCATTTCACTGTCTGTTTTTGGGCTAAGTCTCCTACTCTTTTCAGAGCCGTTCCTAAAGAGCCAACGTAATTATCTGCAGAGCCAAAAATATTCACAGTACTCTGCAGTCTCACCCAGCACTTGAAAACTTCCAAACTCACTACTTTGCCAAAACAGAGTCTCATGTTCTTGGGGTCCTATTAAATGGCTGGATGGTGAATTATTAAGGCGCGTAATATTGATGGTAGATTACTCCCAGTGATTAAGTAACTTTAACAGCACTCAGTAAGTTAACCCAAAAGGTAAACATTATGGAAATTTTAGTAATTTGTATAATGTCAGTAGAAAGATACTTTATAACATGAAGGCCTCAAGGCCTTGTGGTTCAGACACGTAATCATAGATTCTTGGGAAGGTGAGGCAGGAGGACCACAAGTTCAGGACCAGCATGCATAACTTAGTAAACCATTGTCTCAAAAAGTTAAAAGAGAGCTGATAAAGAGGATAAAGCCTTGTAGTACTTACCTAGCATGTGAGAAGCCCTGGGAGACAAACAGAAACAAAACTTGAAGGCATAATGAAGATCTCTTCAGAGCATCACTGGGCAGGGTTGGAACCAGATTACCTGAAGTTGTACAAGGCCAAGGGGATAGAAGATACTTGAACAAAGCTACCCTACATACCTGTTGGTAAGAATAGATGTCATATACTCCAGGAGGCATTGGCACATTAGCATTGTCAAAGATCCGTTTACTTCCAGACTTGCTACCGTAAAGGTGAACCAGCTCAGGCTCTGAGCCCAGGATGGGTACGTTCAACATATCAGCCACAGCTAAATCGTCTCTTTGGAGGAGCCCGCCCACGATGTAGGCCTCTTTTCCTTGGATGAGATTTTTTATTCTTTTGATTGCCTTGGGACTGTACAGCAGGTGAGTGGCCAGGCACATGTGATGCTTCTGGAGGATAATCAAATCACTCCTCTTAAAAGGTATCTTTTTCTAGTCCCTACCCCAATTTGTAATGTTGTACATAATAAATACATTATTAATAGCAGGCTGGGTTATGACCTATCCTGTTGTTTAGCAGTTTAAATTGATAAAAGCTGTTGGGGTGAGGTTCCATAATCGCTCACATCTTTAGAGTGTTGAAAATAGGCTCACTGGGAATAGAACTAATTACTACACATCTGTATTTATTTGATCCACGTGGAATTATCCTTCTGTCAGAAGGAAAAGAGGCTGGCGGCCTTTGGATAATAGTGATTCATCTCCACAACACTTCTGGCATGGTTTAACACTAAAGCGTCTGGAAAATCAATACCAAAAAAAATGAAGGAAAAAGCCCCATAGTGTTCTTCTCAATATAGACTCTATAAAGACTCCTAGTCTGGCAACACTTTAGATGTTTCCAAAGGAGGAAGACATTTGACTTGATACCTCCTCCCACATTCTACCACAAAGTCCTTTTCAGAGAACATATGCTTTATAGTAATTACCAGTGGTTCTAGCCAACACTTTGGAAAACACTCATGAATAGGAAATATTTGAAAATTTCAGTGACTCAAATTTCTTTTCCAAAACAAACTTTGAAAAAATCCTATTTTGACTAGGTAGATCTGGCTCCGCAATGCCTGTGACTGACTCATTCAATTACACAAGTAATTCTGTTCCTGTCTAGCAGGGATAGGGGCAGCCAGATGGTCAGCACACCAAACCTGAAACTGTGGTTCAGCTTTCAAAGAGTGGGACAGACATAAAAGCCATTCTCTCTCTCTTTCTTTTCCTCCCTCTCTCTTTCTCTCTTTCCCACCTTCTCTCCCCCCTTCCCTTCTTTCTCTTTCCTTCTCTCTCCCTCCTTCCCTCTCTCCTCTCCCCCCTTCCCTTCTCTCTCAGTCTGTAGTAAATTTAATTCTTTTCTACAAGCCTCTATTTTCTCATCTGCAAGGTGAGTGTAACAGTGCCAGTCTTAAGGAAGCTGTGACGATTGAATAAGATAATGCACTGTCAAGTACTTGTAATAGGAGCGCGGTAAGCACTTAATGCATGTCAGGGTAATTATCATAAAAAAAGGAGAGGATGAAGTACATTTCGAGGTACAGGGAGGTTTTTGTAAGATGAAGATGGGCATAGAAAAGCCACTGCCCAAGGATGGAGTATTAGAACCTTAGACTAAGTCTACTGTTGTATTGTTCCACTGTGTTTTCACTCTGTATTAAAGAAGTTGTAGCATTGAACCCAAGAAAGTGGTAGGAACTTGTAGTCAGATATATTTGAATCCAGTTCTATTACTTATACAAATATTTATATATACTTATATATAACTTAGATTCCATGAGCCCATCTAGAGTTTAAAAAATTTACCTGTATGCTGGAGTTGCTCCAGGATGAAATAAGATCACGAACATGCATAACATTTGGACAGTAGTCCACAAATGATAGTAATAGCAATTAGTTCTATAGGGAAACCCTCTTTTAAAAATAAAATTATTAAAATGTCATGCTGATAGTGTAGTGCAAAAGTACTGGATCCTTGAGGGAATTCAAGCGGGTTTAGAAGGTAGTACCTAGAATAATTTTAAACAACATCTATTTATCTATACACAGAAATGTAAATGACTGTGTTTAAGAACATCCAAAGTGCTTGTTCGTAAATGGTTGCAGGGTATAACTTCCAAGTGTACTAGCAAGAAATAAGAACTAGGAAGAGCCCTAGCTCTCAGTCTCAAGTGGATCTGCAGCTTGCTGGGTGATTTAGAACAGGGCTGCTTAAACTTTTCCTGCTTGTCATCCCTATTCCAATGAGATATTTTAATGCAACTCCAAGGGTTCATAAAATAGTTATACAAATCAAGCTTTTATTGATAGTAAATAACACATTTATTTAAAAACAAGTCCTTGGTATATCTATAATTTTACCACTTACTAGAGACAAAAGCAAATTCATATACTAATGAGATTATATGCTTGTTCATTTTTTATAAAAAATTAAGTCTTTGCTGAATATTTGATAACTGCAGGCATAGAACATCTTCAATATTTTATCCAATATTTTATCAGAGTTGACCAATATTTTTATTTTATACTCATCACTGTTGAAAATGCAACTTTGCATAAATACATAGTACAAAACATCAAAAGTATACAGAGAGACATTTCAGAAATTATTGGAAATCCTGTTCTAATCCTAAGCCAAAATTAATTGAACAGTGTTTAAAGCTATAACTCAGTCAGCAACTCAACAGCATTTATGTGTATGTGTGTATATTCATGCGATCTTATTTGTACCATGTTTACACAGGGTTCCATGGAAGGCAGAAGAGTGCATGAGATCCCCTCAAATTGGAGTTGCAGGTGGTAGTGAGCTACCATGTGGGTACAAGGAACCTGCCCTGGGTCCTCTGGGAGAGCAGTAAGCACTCTTAACAGCTGAGCCATCTCTCCAGCCCCTCTAACAGTAATTTTAAAAACCAAACAGTCTAGCAGAATGCAATGCAAAGACACAAACTTGATACTTACTTGCTGGGGAATGATGGTAGGAAAATATCAAATGTCTTTGATTTCTGTAATTAAACCATATTCCTATAAAAGCAGAAAAGTTTGGATGTATGTGTGTTTGTTATTTTTTGCTGACTTAACACAAGCTAGAGTCACCTGGGAAGAGAAAGCTCAACTGAGAGAATGTCCCCATTAGACTGGCCTATAGGTAAGCCTGTGAGGTATTTTCTTGTGAGATGGCCCACAGTGCTGCTCTTGCAGAGAACCTGGGTTAGTTTCCCAACAATCACATGGTGGTACACAATTGCCTCACTGGGGATGAGGCCACCCCTGGCGAAGTGGTCCTGAGTTGAAAAAGCGGGGTGAGCAAACCGTAGAACGCAAGCCATTAAGTAGAATTCCTCCATGGTCTCTGTTTCAAGTGCCTCTTTCCAGGCTCCTGCCTTCAGTTCCTGCACTGACTTTCCTTCATGAGAGACTATAAGCTCTAAAATGAAATAAACCCTTTCCTCTCCCAAGTTGCTTGTGGACATGGTATTCATCATAGCAATAGAAACACTAAGACAGAGTCAAACCACTGTTCATAACACACCACAGTCCTCCGCTGAGCAGAGGTGTCTTAGATAGTCCTAGTCAGCCCTGTTTGGGGCTGGAGGATGGCTTAGTGGCTAACAGCACTTGCCACTTGCGCAGAGGAACTGGGTCAGGTCCCCAGTAATCACATGGTAGCATATGACTGCCTGAAACTCTAGTTTCAGTGGATCTGATGCCCTCTTCTGGCTTCTGATGGCATCAAGCGCAAATGTGTTACAGAGACATATATGTAGGCAAAACACTCATACACATAAAAAAAAATTCATTTGCCATTTGTTTGCCATGAAGGCATGTACAGTGCAAAGTGTATAAGTTGTATGGTCAGAATTGAGGCTACATGACATCTGTACCATGACATAAACAAGTGTCACCAAAAATGTGTTGGATTCATTATGGATTGGATTTTGAATTAACTATTGGTCATAGCATATTTAGAAGCATTTCACTGTTGTCAGTGTGTTCACAACTTTCACATTCAGTTCACAGCCTGGAGTTAAGAAGCTAGCTGTAGAACCCTCTGCCTTTCTGAAACTCAGTTCCTTCCTTATAGTCAAGTGAGAAACTGGACTGAAGTCTCCACGGTACTTCAGCTCTGAAAGAACTAAGTAAAGCCAGAGCATATTTCTTATGCAATGTATACCGAGCTTCTGCTGGGGGTTATGGAAAGTTGTGAGACAGACAATAGCAATGTTTGTACAATGGGAATGTATGTAACTACTGAACTGTACTTTTCTAATACAGTTCAAGTTCACACTTGAAATGCACTTTTCAGAGTGCAATTCTAGGAAACTTGGTATTCCGTTAGACAACAGGTAATGGCGGTACTTGGTAGATTTGTACCAGATGTGGTTGTTGACCACCAGTCCTCATGCTTACTTAGTGCTTTCCTTTTCCTACATATTACTTCAGTGTGGAAATGTGAAACAAATAAACACACACAGAACTGCTGGTTTGAGTTACAATGAAGTATTTGATGATAAAGAAGCTCGAGGGTGGAACTAGAAAGATGGTTCAACAGAACACTTGCTGCTTTCTGGAAGACCCAAATTCAGCTCCCCACATCCGCATCTGGCAGCTCACAACAACAACTCTAACTCTAGGGGATCCAACAACCTCTTCTGGCCTCAGGGAACACCTACACATGCACACATATATAATTAAAAATAAATAAAATAAGCCCTTATAATAGAAGCTCAAAGTGTTTGTCATATCATCTCTCATTTGATCCATACAACAGTCTTTGCTATGGAAATGAATGATTTGTCCATGGTTATACAGTTCTGACCATAAAGTGGAGGATTTGAAACCAGTTAGCACAGTTGGTATGCTTGTCCTACAAAGCAAGAGGTGAAGTTCCATGGGCTTATGAACTGTGGAGAGGGGGAAGCAGATCCAATAATCAAGTTCAAGATCTGAACACATGTCCAGCAGGGATCCATTTCTGTCTCTAGATTTACGTATCTAGAGGAGTGTTCTCTCAGCTCCAAGACATTTCTGAACACGCCTTACTCTCCAGGCATAATGGTACCAGTGTGTGCTTGATAAAGATTCAAATGTGAGTAAGTGATGGCAGAGGGCATGCTACTGACCTGAGGTCTTGTGAGACCATGAAGAGAAAATCGGCATCATCAGTTTTAGACAGCAGCTTACCACAGATGAAAAGATCTAGAATGTTCCTAATTCCCTAATGGCTACTTTTACCACCACTTATTTCTTATTTTTGACCAGAGACAAAGACAGTTGTTTAGAATGTCTTCATAAACATTAAAATGCTCCAAAACAGACATGATGGCTTTTATACAGACACACTTCCCATTACAGATTCTATCTTTACATAGTAACCTGGAGAGATGCACAAACTGATTTTTAGCTTTAAAAAAATCTCAAAGCCACCCATCCGAATGAAAATCAGCACTGACACAATCTCTCAGACCCAGTAAAAAGAAATAAAGCTATAGCTAAACAGGAGTAGAACTGATTTGAAAGTGAAAGTTTAATTTTTGTATTTTAAAAAATTGATTGTCTGAGTGGTTAATTACTCAAATAATTTGAATTTAAGTTCCAAGCAGCAATATTAAGTCTTCAAATTTGTCTACCTGTTTCTTCTCACCAAGATGCAGACCTGCGCTGGCTGGAGCTCAGGCTGTTAGGGGTCTGCTGCCTGGCTCCAGTCTGGAAGTGGAAAGGGCACTCCTAGGGCAGCCTTTTCCTGGATGAGGACTACAGGCCCGAAGAGGACCTTGGAATTACTGCAGCTATCCCCCATTTCATAGCTGAAGAATGGAGGACAAGGAGGCTAAGGAGGCTTGCCCAAGGCCGCTGGGCCGTCCGCAAGCACAGCAGTCATTCCAGTGTGTAATAGTGACCTAGAGGAGACACAATTTGTCTACTCCAGGGACATTGGAGTAGAAAATGAATTTTGGTTTCTGCGACCATGAAAGGAGAGCAATGATTTCAGTGTTGCCACATTGTTTGAGGCCCAAAAGAGAAAATGCATGCTAAGAACCTGACAAATGTTTCTCTACCTACTGTCCTTATCACAAATGCCCTTCCCTGCTGCATGCCTCTTCAATTTCGGATATACACACATTCCCTACTGGCAACTAGCAGGTGTTAGCTTGAGTTTCTGGCTCTGGAATATCAACAGTTTAACTAAACACAAATGGGTTTGGTGTTTTTCTTCTTTGCTTCCTAACATCCATATCAGTTGTGCCATTGAGGGCATGAGCTAGCCAGGAAGCACCAGGGACCCCTGAATTTTGACGGAGGGTATGAAAAGACCCTAAGAGGATGACTAAGTTGTGATAGTTTGTGCTCGTTCCCCCTTTCCACAGCCAGATGTGCCAATGAAGCAGAGCTGAGCAGAACACTATTGGAACTACTGAGGTGACCTCTCACGAGCTGTTGGTCTGGATAAAAGGAAGAGCGTGCAGAAGACGCTCCGCTGAGCACACACAAAGCTGAAATGCTGCAACTGACACTCCCCTCCCCCAGTGTCCGGGTAGAACTTTTTAAGTTCAATCCCTCTCTCTACTGCCACTTTCTCTGGTAATATGACTACGGAGTACCTCATCTATAAATGGAAGTGTAATCTGTTAGCAAATGCAGGGTTTTTCTTTTAGCCCATTAGATAATTAAATATTAAATATTAGATAATTAAATGTGGAGAAGTCCCTCTCAACTCATCTGTTGTAGTGCTATTTACTAGAACTCTGCCCTTACGTTTCTAGGTATTTCTTAGTAGTTCTTGTACAGGGATAAGAGTCCATTCTATCCATTACAAATCAGTACATTAAAATGTAAGCCTTGTTCATAAAGAACCACGTAATGTGGAACGTCAAGCCTACTTCCTATAAAGTATGGAGTAGAAAGGAATACCTTTGTAAAAGTCAGAAATTAGAGGCACTGGTCCACATTCTCCCCCTGAGAGGTTTTATGATTGCAAAGGCCTGGGCAGCCTTTCACTGTCCAGGTGAACACATAGATTAAGAAAAAGGGTGATAAATGTTGTAAATCTGCCTGTTGGATTGTACCTCCCAGGGGCTGCAACTGGACAGGGCAACTCAGCTAAGTTTGAAAGTTAAACTGTGGTATTTATTTCCTACAGTCCAACTAGTAGTATAATCAGCAAAGCTGTTAAACTTGCAATAATATTTCACTGATGTGTACCAGAGCATTGCAAGTTATAAAATTTCCAATTTAATTTTACTGCATCCCTAAAGCCATAGTAATTAGACACCAAACTCACAGTGAAGATGTTTACAGCTTCGGGGGTGATGATTCTGATCCTGTTCTGTGGGTCAATCCTGTCCTCGCAGTTCCCTGATTTGACAGCTGCATGTAGACTCAGGAGTTTTTTGTAGTACAGTTTTAATTCATCATTCATAGGATTGGAGCAGACATAGATGACATTGACCTTGCTGTCTAAGAAATAACAGGCACAGTGTTAATTACTGATATAAAGGTAAATGACATGAACTCTGGCATCCAAATGATATTACAGTAGTTTAAAACACAGAGCATATCTAAAAGCCATACCAAAGTAAATTTAGATTGGCTTTGCATGTGTCTCAGCAAGCTAAAGCAGCCCTTCTGCACTCTCTAGTTTCTCTAAAGAAGACACTACTACCAACAAAATATAGAGGGCTATGAGGAAATAGGGAGCAAACTTTTAGATAATGCACAGGGATCTAACTTAACCATTCCCTTTAGCATCATTGGGAATGTATCCCATTTAGGTCAAGAAATTACAAAGCAGAGCTATTGACTTTAGAAAGCTGATGAAATTTCAGTGGCATCCTCTTTTCGGATTTGACAGAGCCAGCTCAGGGAAGGCTTTGGCAGAATAAATCACTGGTTATGACTAGCAATGATCCTTCAGGAAATCACCCTAACCCAGTTTCAGTCCCAGAGAAGAATATATTGCTTCAGTAGCACGTCTAATGATTCCTGGTCCAAAGAAAATAATGCCCCAACTATGTTCTTCCTTAAGATGTGCTTCTTGCTATACACAGAGAAAAGGTCCTAATTGAATATCTGGTCCAAATGGAATAGTGAGATGAAATTACTCACTCTGTGCTGGACATTTTAGGGCATATGGATGGAAATTAGCAGCCATTGGAGCTATAAATTCATTCATAACTAACTGCTCTAGATACAAATAGGAACAAAGCACGTGGTTCAACATCCTGAAAACATAGAGATCAAAGTGACTGAAATATTAAGGCCATTTCACATGCACAAGTCACATAGGTATTCAGGGAAGGTCAGAGGAGGGAGGGCTGAAAGTGTCACCTTGGGCTGGGAAGGTCAGGAGGGGATTTTCAGCCTGCTTTTCTTTCTTTTTTTTTTTTTTTAAGTTTGGCAGACCACACAGAACGTGGATTGATTAAATTCTAGTTTAGCACCCTAGGGCCCTGGCATGGTATTTAATTTTGCTAAGCACTGATTTCCTCGTTTGTAACAGGGGAGTTAAATCACCTGGGTATAGACTTTTAGGATATTAAAAAAACAAACAAACACAGAAAGTACTGACCAAATGGCACATGACCCACTGCCATGCCCTCTGCACCTGGGCCACTTTTGATCCATCCCTTGATTTAATGATGAAGTGGTGTCATCCGCTGTCTCTGCTAATTTTTCAGTCTCTTAATTCAAGCTCCCATTTCTTTTTCTTTCTTTTTTTTTCTTAAACTCTGACACAGTTTCACATAGCCCAGACTAACCTTTAACTCAATATGTGGTAGAGTATAGCTTTGGAATCCTACGTCCTAAGTGCTGGTATTGCAGATTTGCACTGCCAGGCCATTCTATGCAGTGCTGGGGGGTCAAACTCAAGGCTTTATGTGTGCTAGCTCTCTCCCAGCTGAGCTGCGCCTTCAACACTCTCCAAGCTCCTTAAATTCAAGGTTTATATTCCATATGCCCCCCCCCAAGTCACAATACAGTGTAGACTACATAGGAAACACTCAGTAAACACCCATGACTGACTGGGGTTTAGAAGAAACGACAGATTTAGATAGTTGAATGTTTTGCTCACTTAGTGAGATAATATGGCCTGTAGAAGAAATCTCTCCCTCTTAAGACAGAGTGTCTTTGAAGTTAGCCCAATAAAAGGTTGGTGTGGAAGTGTTCCATATATGTAAATATTTAAGGGGCTACCATTTTATTTTGAAACCAGATTGGCATATAAATGTCAAAATAAATTAGCTGAACAGATAGTAATTAAATAACATATCCAATTGCGATTGATCACATCAGTTATTGCTAGCCTTGTGTTTTGGAGAAGAAACTAGTGTTTTACCAAACTAGTGAGTCTTAAAACCAAATGTGTGTTGCTGTTGTTTTTGTTTTAAGAAAAGTATAAAAGAATAGGATATAAATAGCAAAAATAGCTACAGTAGCAGAAGAATTTTACTTGGAAAGTATTTCTAGGCTTCAAATAATAAAAAATCAAATTGAGAATTTCACCTTTCTTATTTCTGCCAAAGAAACACACATCGCTAACTAATATTCAAGGTGAGTGTAATTTCACTATGAATCTACAAATACAATTGACAGTTATGAAAAGAAACTGTTATGAAGACAAAAGTTTTTTTTTGATTGGTAGTCAAAATCAGTTGCTCTTTTACTCATCTAGAAATGTGAAAGTACTAGCCAGGCAGCCTGACACCACAAGCCATATCCAGGGGCAAGTCTAAACAGATTATCTTTACTTTCCTCCTGAATAAGCAGGTACACCAAAAACCTTTACTAGTAATTAACAGAAAAGAAGCTTCACTGTTCCTCCCAAATCTCTTCTCATTTAGTTTCCTTTTCTTTTTCTATTTTTATTTCACAAGAAAACACTTTGACCTTTACCAGCTACCTCTAAACTGTCCTCTTGAAGAAGCTATATCAGCATGATGGTGTACCAGAAAAAAGCACAATCTCTCAGAAATGCCCTTAGCTGCAAAATGTTTTCTTTGTAGATACAGACTGAATTATTGGATTATTCAAAACAGTAGCCTAATACTGTTTTCTTCTATACTAAGGGACTTCTATAAAGATGATCCTTTGTGATGGCTTGTACTATATATAGAAGGGTATATAAAAAGCTAAGGAAAAAAATTCACTCAAATAAATCAGAGCAAAGTCTGCCCTCTGCTGCACCTCAGCGGTCCCAGCCAGGCTTTACTTGGAATAGCTCAGCACTAGCAAATCAATCTCATATCACTAAAAGGCTTGATGTTGTTGTGTAATGCTGAAACACAGAATTGGTGCCCAGATAACATATTAAAGCAATTATACTATTATTATTTTAGGACACTGTAAATGTATTTTTGTTACCAAATGGCATTTATAAAATAATAATGATGTTGAAATATCTATGAATCATGTAAAGTATGTCATTCCAGGGAGCCGGCTAAGTTGGTCATTGATAATATAAAATTTTTTCTTTTATTGCTTAAATAAGGCACAAACAATTATATTTTAACAAAACAAAGAATTTCCTATTAACTTCTAAAAAATCTATTATTTAACCCTTAATTTTGGGCCAGTTCCTCACAAACTGACTTGACTTATTGCATATGCTTTGTAAACTTTTTTTTTAATGCCAGGCTTGCAACCTGGCCTTAGCATCCTGTACTTTTCTCTCCTGGATCCAGGTCTGGGACTGCAGCTAACCAGAGAGCACCAGCACTTAACTTGTACAAAGACATTTCCATTTGTCCAAAGGCTCAGATTGCTAAGAATTCCTTCTGAAAGGTACTTCATGTTTTCTCAAAATCTCTGCTTCCCTCTTATTCTTATAAGGAAAACAGAATGCTTCATTTTGGACACCACTTTCTACTCATTGCCTAGAAGATATAATAGACAATATTGACACTAATAGAGAATTCTGATCCCATTCACTGCAAGAAGTCAATTAATCAAGATTATTTGACTCTATCAGACAAAAACTGTTTTTTCAAAAAAGAATTTAGAAAACTATTCAAGTAATTGTTCAAACATTTTAAAATTCAGGTTGGCTTCACTGTAAATCTATTACTTAAAACAAAATAATCAGAAAATGATTTATAAATTAAATTCTTTCCTTATAGAAGGGGGAAATAATAAAAAAAAGATGTATTTTACCAATATTTACTTAAAAACTGTGGAGCATCATTGATGTAAACCTAGTTACTGTACCTAGGATGTCACAAAGCCTCCCCAGCTGCATGTTCTGGTCTATGTCCAAATCAGAAATGTGTTGTCGCACAGACTGGATATATCCTAAAAGGCAAAGAAAGTGTCAAAACAGAAACAGCAAATCAGTATAAAGCGATGTCCTATGGGAATTCAAAATGTCACAGCCTGCATTTTTAAGGTCAACTTTTTTTTTCCTCTGCAGCATTTTGCTGAAACAATAAACTTCTTAAAATCCAGCCTGCATTTCTCAGGGACTGAGTGTCTAAGGTGAGATATACCCTACAATAGAGGGTCCTATCTTTAAATACTAACAGAGCTCCGACAATCAAGATTACAAATACCTGGAGAATGTCTGGCTTTACCTTGGGTGTTCAAAAGGACATCTGAGAATGTTAGGGCCAGGCTTAAGGGACTGCTTTGGCTTTAGAATCATGTAGCACTTTGAAGCTGGGTCCCAGAACCATTCTATGCAGGGGTTCAGTCAAATCCCTTGCTGTTAGAAACATATATTTCAAGAACTGACATGTCAAAGTAGCTCTCAGTCAGAAGAACTTTTAACTTTCACAGGGCAAGACATTTACTTTGTCCAGGCTAAAAAAGTCCTGTGTTTCCTTTGTTTTTACTAAAGACGGAGCAGAGGGAAAGCACATATGTGTCACCATTATCCAGAAAGCCCCACAAAAGATGAAACAGCTTCTGCTCATACATCAGGCTTTTAAAAAAAGCAGTCTAGACAGACTTGAAGGGCATGCTCCTCACAAGCAGGAAGAGCGGCTTGTTAGGAACCAAAGGTACGACTCTCTTCAAAACTAAAATGGCTTTACACATTTTGAGAGATGCTTCCATGCCTCCTTGTGGTTACTGAGCCCAAACACATGTCTGGAGTGCAACTGCTATAGAGGGAGGGATCTTAGAGATGAAGTCAAGATATGAAACATTTCTCTTTCAGCATAAGGAAAACTGTAGCAGCTCAGGCGATGGGACTTCAGACCAAAGGAACTCTGATAAGTTCCTCTGCTTTGATGTTAGTGTTTACACACCGGACATCTGAAAAGCGAGTGAGTTTACAATTCATCTGAAACTCTTTCTCTGTTTTATGCATGTGAACTTAAGAATTAAAGAGACAGAAGGACCAATGAGTGGTTTGAGTCATTTTAGAAAATGACTATTAATTTCTCAAATAATTTAGAGAATCACTCCACATGTGGAAGTGGACGGAATTTTTGTTTTATGCATGTCTATGCCATTGTAACTCTTAGGATTTTGTGGATCTATATTTAGTCTATTCAGGTAAATGTCTTAAAAGACATATTAGAGAATAATATATATTGAGGCTTAAGGAATAAAGTGTGAATAAAAATGTGCTTGAGACTATTCCAGGACTGCACCTTCTTTCCAAAGATGAAAGGCAGCATGAGACTTCTCATTAAGATGATGTCCAATTTAAAATGCAAAAGACCCTTGATCACTTTGTAGCCACATGTGCAGCATGAGTAAGTCTTGTTTTGTCATGTGCTTGAGGTCAGTCTTCCAACAAATTAGCTGGTTCCTTATTTTACCACTGATCAAGGATGCATATTAAACACATATACAGAATGATGAGAACTTGTTACTCAGCCCTATTCATACATCCATTTTCTGTTAGCAATCTCCGAATACTGTTATAGAGAATCACACAAAATAACAGATCAGAAAATATTTTGGAAATCAAAGTAGAATACAATGTAAGATATTTTAATGTTATGAGGTATGTGCACTTCCAAAGCACAGGACATATACTGTGATAAGCGACATGGGACATTCTGTGACAGTCAACGTATCCACCATCAGTAAAACAAGTTAGAAGGCATTTTTAGGATTTGTGGTTTTTTTATGTGTATGTGTTTGAGTGAATGCGGGAATGTATGTGCATGTGTCTATACACGCTGTGTACGTGGGGGTGCCCACGGAGACGGTGAGAGAACATCAGATTCCTTGGAGCTGGAGTTAACCGGAAGTCGTGAGCTGCCTGGTGTGAGTGCTGGGACTTGGAAGAACAGCAAGTGCTCTTAACCACTGAGCCAACCCCAGGGAACCATTTTTGGTTTTTGTTTTGTTTTAAAGTCAAGTTTATTTTTATGCTGCGTATATCTATAAGGTTTATTTGTTTCCAATGCTGGTAGCATAAATTAAATACAATGGTTACTTAACTGGGTATCAGCAAGGACACTGTGTTTTGGGGGTGTTGAGCAGTGTGTCCTGTGTCACTGAGACATCATACCTTAGAATATAACTACACTCCCAGGAATCTCTGAGGGTGACGCTAGCTGAGATGCCTAGCAATGGGGAATACCTGAAATGGCCATCTTCTGTAATGAGGCAAGACTTCCAAGGGAGGCATTGGCACATCATCCCAGCCACAAAACCTTCCACCCATAATTTGTCCTGACTACAAGATGCGCAGGGGGAAAGATGGAGAAGAAACTGAAGGAATGGCCAACCAATGACTGGCCCAGCTTCAGAGTCATACCATTAGAGAGAGTCCACCCTAACACTATTAGTGATATTCGGCTATACTTGCAGACAGGAGCCCAGTGTAAGAGTCATCTGAGAGGTTTCACCAAGTAACTGATGGAAACAGAGGCACAGACCCACAGCCAAACATTATATGGAGCTTGGGGAATCCTGTCGAAGAGGGGGAGGAAGGAATGAAGGAGCCAGAGAGGTCAAAGATACTAAAAGAAAGCCTACAGAATCAACTAACCTGGGCCAAGAGGAGCTCACAGAGACCTTACCCAGGTCCTCTACACATAACAGTTGTGCAGCTTGGTTTTCATGAGGGACCATTAACAGTAGGGCACGGGCTGTCTCTGACTCTGTTTCCTGCCTTTGGGTCCTTTTCCCCTAACTGGTCTGCCTTGTCTAGCCTCAACAGAAGATGCTTCTAGTCTTAAGGTAACTTGATATGCCAAGGCAGGTTGATATCTATGGGGAAATCTTCCCTTTTCTAAGGAGTAAGGGAGAAGGGGTGGACTGCAGCTGAGAGGGGAGAAGAGAGTGAGTGACTAGGAGGAGAGGAGGGAGGGAAAGCTGTGATCAGGTTATAGAGTAAATAAATTAATAACAAAAGAATATAACTACAGTGGTACAGTTACATTAAAGGTCAGACTAGGAACACTGTGGGTCTGAAAAACCGTCAGCTTCAACCTTGCCCTTTTACAGAGGAGGAAACCAGGGATCAGTGCTTTGTCTGAGATCATCTAAAGCTATGATTTCTTATATATTTCAGCTACTTCATTTTTCACTCTTATGACCAATTTACACACATAATATGCAAAAGAAGACCTTCCAAATGGTAGCAGAAAAATTATAGAAGGGAAGAAAGTTTTTAAAAATAATTTTCCATGTTACTTTTCTATTTTTGTGGCAGGAATCTTAATGGCAGAACCTATGTAGATGCTAGGCTGTGTATAAAGGGAAATACCGTGGTTCACCGCTGGCCTCACAATGAAGAGACTGTTCTACCTTTTCTGGGCGCACATGATACAACAGTTATCCTTAAGGGCAGGGGAGGAAGGCAGAAGAGCAGAAATCGGGAATGAGACAATACAGGGAAGGCACCGAGAGCTGCAATGCTGTCAGCCTTACAGAGGGAAGGAGAGGACCAAGAACCTTTGTGAATTCCCCTGTGGGTAATGTCTACGAGTTTGAAAGGAACCCTATTTTTCCATCAGGCCTCCAACAAAAACTACAGTTCTACTAGAACTTTTATTTTAGCGCCTTTTAGATTTCTGAGCAACAGAACTGCAAAATCCTACATTTGTGCTTTAAGAATAAAACTGTGTGTGTGCGCATCCTGCGTGCATGTGTGCATGCTTGTAAGGGCAGAAGAGTGTGCCTGACCATGGAAGCTGGAGTTACAGGTGGGTGTGAACTGCTCAACATGTGTGTTTGGCAGGAGCAGGACGCGCTCCTAACTGCAAAGCCGTCTCTCCAGCTTCCATCGCTCTGCTCTAAGCCAGCCAGTCACTTGCTTCCCCAAGATTCACCCTTCTCAGACGTCTTTCCTCCTTTTCACCTTTGACTGAAAGATGAGAGGGCCAAGATGCCCGGCACATGCTATGAGATCATTAGGTGTTCTCTTCATTAACAGTTCTTTCCTAACTTCAGCAGAGTCAAACTAAAATCTCAACAGAAACCTCATTTGAATGTGGGAACATTATTATTTCTATAAGCATAAAACTATCTGCGCTATCTGAATCCAGCCTCTTAGGTGGGTGACAGGCCCCTCAGTCTCACTAGTCTCTCTTTTCCTTTCTTCCTTTCTCCCTTCCTCCTCCACTCCTTCCTTCGCTCATTCTTTGTATATGGTGCTCATATGTGTGCAACACGTGAGCGCCTATGGGGGGCCGAAGGCTAGAGGCTGATATTGGGTGTCTTCCTCTTTTGCTGTCCACCTTATGAGACGGTCTCACCGAACCTGGGGCTCACAGTTCTGGCTAGGCTGTGTTGTCAAGCATCTCTCCCCAAGGGCTCGTGTTGCAGACGTGTGCTAGTGGGTCCGGCTTTCCTGTGGGTGGCAGATTCCAGACGCCGGTCCTCAGGCAGCAGGCGCGTTACCCAGAGCACACTCCCTAGCCCCTCTCCTCTCTGTCCACGGTAGTCCTTGGCTTCTCCTTTTCTCTTGCACGCTTAATTTTCACTTTTTTCACTTTACCATCGCAGGTTCCTTTGCTTGCTTGTTTACTCATACTGTCTCTCTCTCTTTCTTCTCCATCACTCTAGCTCACAGTCCATAGAGCAGACACGTGTGGACCCTACCACCAAATGAGTGAACAAAATGTGCCTGAAGATCTTACTCAAAGACCTGGCCAAGTACAAATTTAGCCCTTTTCTTACATGCTCTCTTCATTCCCATCCGTTCACTCTACAGTTGTGTGCACTAATCTCGAGAATTTATGGGAAATTCAAAGAATGGTAAGAAATATTTGTAAAAACAAAACCAACCAACCAACAACAACAAAACCAAACAAACCAAAATTGGCAGAAAGAGGCCCTCTGTCTTCCCCTTCCCTTTGGAGGAGCTTGGTTTTTCTTTCCTTGTGGCTTTTCTTATTACCTGCAAACCATTCTCAGTTGGTTTCTTATTTGTTGTTTTTTAACAAGGTCTTACTATGTAGCCCTGGGTGGCCTGGAGCTTTCTGTGTAGATTGGGGTTGCACTGAACTCACAGGGATCTGCCTGCCTCTGCCTCCTGAGAGCTGGGATAATAGCCAGCTATTCCCAGTTTTTTAGGATGTTCCATCTTGTCCCAAGTAAGTAATTGAATGTAGGACTGTCCCCACTTCACATCAAAGAAGGACACTAGTAAGTGCCTCTCTGAAGTTATTCCATTCTCTCAGTCTTTTACTAAATCCGTGGTGTCCATTGTTGGGTACTGTCAATGGTTTCTCAGTCCTCACTTCTGCCCTTCTGTTTCCCCAGTGCTATGCTTCCACAAGCACCTCTCAGGTGATCCAGACTGCTTCTTTGCAACCACCAGGCTAGTGACTCTAGTCCTGGCTTTTCTTTCAGTGCAACCAGAGAAATCAAGAATACACCCAAGGCCATAGGAGACAACGTGGTGTGCCTCCCTGCAAGGCCTTGATTGTTGTTGAACACATGATGTTGAACACTTAGCTCATTCTGCTGTGGTCGACTCTTAGCTCCTCCTTTCCTTACCTCTTACTGTGCTATTCAAAGCAAAAGAGCTAAAAAAGACTCTTGGTGACTCGTCTCCATAAGCCTCAAAACCGAGAGAGTTTATTGGCTCAGAGTCCGGATTAGAGCAACATGTAATCTCACCGCAGCTAAGTTTAGCACACAGTCAAAGAAGAGTACACATTTAGCTGAGAGACTATAAGACATTCTTTTCCTTTGCAAATATTTAATCTCTAAAGGGTTGGATTTTCTATGTTTCACCCTAAACAACACAAGTAGTAGGCTGCGTACGAGAATCATTCTATATTCTATCAGGGATTTGAAGACTTAACAAAGTAAACGTGCTTTTTTTTTTAAAGTAGTTATTATTTCTATAAATATCAACACTAGTAATGGGTTTATTAGTTCACTTCATAACTTCTCAGTTTTAATTTCCTTCCTCCCTTCTTCCTTTCTGTCTCCCCCTCTCCCAGACAGACAGAATCTTGCTATGAAACCCAGTCTGACTTCAAATTCTCAATACTCCTGCTCCCCCATTCTCAATGGCGGTATTACAATAAATACAACAAACGATGATAGACAGAACTCACTTAAGTTCTTTAGGGTCTTCACGTATCATTTTAACCGTAAAGGGGTCCTGAAACAAAAATGTCTGAGAAGCACTGATCAGACTTCAGTGTTTTAATGACAATGGTGAAGGAGATGGCAAAGAAGAGACCTTTATGTAGTATACTATATTTACTTTAAAGCCTATCCTAATATCAGTCTGTTAACGAAATTTCTGTGAGCTTGTGCCACTTGGAACCCACTTCAGTGCTATTACTATGTATTATGGTTCAGTGTTGGGCAACTCAAGACCAGCTGTTTATCCTCTTATTATGGAATCCTTTGGCCAACTCTGATCAATTCTGTGGGTGAGTGCTGACCTGGATCACTTGTTTGACTGCAACATAGAAGAATATAAATGTTTTAATTTGAGTTTGTGCTGGAAAGAAAGTAAATGCTTCCATGCACTTTGTCTTATTGTAAAGACCTGGCTGTCTCTAGGAAAGGCCACTGAGGAGGCCTGTGCTTCCTTCTGACCTGAGGCTCCAGTGTGGCATCAGTAGAGGATGCCTGGCAAAACACACGTTGACGCCAGCGAAGACTGGGTGCAAAGTTCCAACTTCCTGTCTCAAAGTATAAGAAACAAAAGCGATCGAACCTTTGAGTTGGTAACTAAAAAATGAGAGTAGAGAGGTGCCAGGTGCTTGGAGGCACAGTGCATCCCGACCTTCCGTCTGCGCCCTGGGGAGGAGCGCACCTGCCTTGCGCACAGGGAACTCCACCCCCAGCTCCTGGATGAGGGAGTAAAGCGACTGCAGTTAGGAAGCAACCTTCCCATCAGCCACTGGAGTAGCCCGTGGTCGTCTGCGCACCAGAGTCTTTCTAGCTTTTCCTTTGGGCTTTTGCAATAGTGCAGGACAGCTAAGGGATGCTGTCCACGAACTTTACAAAAACAGTATTCACAATTTTTATGGAATGGAGTATTTCAGAGCCCCCTAATTGTATGAACGCCAAGGACAGTTTGCTGAACTAATGCCCAGAGGGGGAAAAAAAAAGTAAAACCATGTACATTATTTTTAGCCATTAAATCAATTGGCTAGCTGGCGATGAAATAAAATATTCCATGGAGGAAAGTAGAAAACGAAGCCACTCCAGTGTGTCTTCTATTTGCAATCTAAAAGAGAAAAGGAGAGACTCGCAGTGGCCCCAGATTTCATCTGAAACCTCTGAGTTCAGTACTGGGAATAGCCCACTTAATGTCAATATATGTTTAAAATGCCACCGAATTTAGAAAAATAAAAAAAAACCCTGAATTTAAGAATAGCATCAATTGATGTACTGTAACAAAGAGGTGCAAGGGATACATTAAAAGTAGAGAAACAGCCTGACTATAGAAACTGCAAGCAGAATTAGTTGGCAGGTTTTATTTAGACTTCTTTTTTTTTTTTTCCTAGGGAAATCAGGATTCTTTGTTGCGGTTCTTTCTTCTTTGACTGATAGATTATGCTTAAAATAGACCCTGTTTTTTTTTTTTATTTCTGCTATGAACCATAGCAGATTATTCTGTTATAATTATATTTCATTAATAAAAATGATGAAAATATGTAATATCCAATTAAGAGATTAGCCTACATTTTTATCTTGTGAAATTACAAGGCCAATCAGTTTCTGTGGACAATTAGTCAGTTGCATTCCACCTTCCCTGAAGGTTAAAAATAGCTACAAATATTTGTCACTTCTAGGAATGCTACCTGAAATGCAGTCGATCAAATCTCTAGCTCCTCTTTTCAAGTGCAGTATGTAATGTCATATTACTCTTTTCAAACCATAGAATTAAAAATACGTATTAGTATTTTGCAGCAAAAATGCTGTCCACAGGCCATCTTTTCTGGATTTGGGGAATGCAATTATCGCCGTACGTGCAAAACTGGAGCGAACAGCCAAGTGTCTCCAACTGTACTATAGTCCACACCTTTTGCTATTTCACCGTAAGGTCAAATAAGTGAACACAGCCCCAACTGGCTGTTAGCACAGTGCAATTACTCCAGTGACCCTGCCACAAATGTCTGTAAGAGAGACCGACAGGGCAGTCTATGAAGTGCTGGAAGAGCGTGCCTGGCCAGCAGACCTCCCGGTTCCGGTAGTGAACTGAATTTACCTACACTCTGGAAGTGAAGTTATATATTGAATAGGATGGAGTGGTTTGATTTTTTTTGTTTTGATTTATTTTTTTCTATGTACTTAGAGGAATTTCACTTCCATTTTTTACGAACTGTTGCAATGAGCATCTGGCCTATGAGACAAAGAAGCCATGTTGTATCTGTCTGAAATCTTTGTGTATTCCCACAGGAAAGTGGCAGACAAGAACAAGGTGCCTCACATTATTGAGAACGTATTTCTATGGTTTAAGCATTCTTCCTGCGGAGTGGGAGATGGCCTGAGGTTATCCATGACTTCAAGCTCCCTCAATCATTCCAGGGAGCCTGGAGCATGGTCTGTGGAAACAAGCCCTCCACACGGTGTGGGCACGGCAGGCCTCTGTGCACACTTCGCTGGGAGCAATCTTGAGCTTTCCCTTGCCTCTTGAAAACACAAAATTAGCAATTTTCCATTTTGTTGTTTGCAAACAGAAACCACAATGAAGACCTCATCCTGATTATGTGTTTATTTACACTACATATGCACAATATGAATGAAAACAGCTTTAACCATAAATTTAAAATCATGCTTTGTAAGTCAGTGCTATGATCAGGTCATTCTTCCCCTTAGGTTTACAATCATTAAGCTCCCTTGAGATGGTCTAAAACTTAATGGAAATTTCTGGTACTGCCCTGCTTACACTATTATGCGGGTTTGTGTCTTACTTCTTTGGAGATTCCGCGGTATGAGCCATCTCTGCAGAGTGGATGGCCTAGGAGCGGTTTTTGTTTTTGTTTTGGGGGGTCAGTCAAAGGTGGCATGCAGGAGGGAGAATCGTGTGGAATGGTAACTGCAGTTACCTGCTCACGAACATCTTCAAGTAGGGAAAGACTTGGTGCTCATCAGCACCGTCAGAGCTCGGAATGAAGTAGAGGAAGCACAAGATCCCTGCACACTAACAGGCCAAGTCTACAATTAGTTACAGAAGCAAAAGCCCTCATACCTTATTCTAAGGCCCCAAGTCAGTTAACTGGATCTTCAATTAACCTCTTGGGTTGTAATCTATTACAAGTGTAATTCCTGTGTGTGAGCAGATTTTGTGAGCAAAAGTAGTCTCACCAAAACCAAAGCATAAGTTAGGATGGAATTCAGATCTGTCTGCACTCAGTTACAAGCACAGAAGAGCAAAACCCAAGGCTCTGTGCAGTGCCAACATTTCCTCACTGACTCCCACGAGTACGCAGGTCCAAGCACGCACTATAATCTAGGAAGGTTTGTTTACTTTATTACTACTAAATTTTACTAATATAAAAAAATCTCAGTTTCAATTATATATCAATTGTAATTTTTTCTTTCATATTACTGTTTAGATGTGATGTTTCTTCACCACACACCACTATACAAATAGGCATTTGCACACTCGAGCACAAGTTGTAGCCTAGGATTTTAATACAGTAGATCACCGGCTGTATTGCTCCGCTTAAAAGGCCTTAACAAAGCACTACCAGGTAATATTGAAATCCAGTGGGGTTTGCTATTTTTCAAATCAGCATAAAAAAAATCCAGCCTCATTCAAAAAATGTAAAACCCTAGGCAGAGACAAAATGAAGCAGAGCGAGCAAGCGGCCAGCAACTGCAGACTCCGACAGCAAGTCATGTCTGGAACAAACTTCCAGCACAGATTTCTGAATTTCCCCATGTCATTTTGGCATACCTATTTTACCATTGCATTTCAGACAACAGCTTTTAAGTTCCCCAATTCATAAATGTAATTAAATAATTACATTAGTGCTAATTAACATGAAACTGCAGATTATTTAAGCGCAAAAAACACTATTCAACTTCTTAATTATTCTTGTTCACACAGCATTTCCTTTTGCTCAGGCGCCCTAGGTGCAAATAAAACATCCCATCTGCTCGCAATTAGAACTAAATAATTTCAGAGAATGTAGCTTATCATTTTGACTGCACATTTGATTAAAAACAGTGTACAAGCAATATCCTAGCTTACTGGCGTAGCAGCAACAGCACACACAAGCCTATGTTCTTCTATCATTAAAGAAGATCGAAAACATTATCTGTTATTTCAGGGGGAAAAATACAACTTTTTAGTTCATTTCATACAGATGAAAGCGAATTACAGCAAATCACCTCTCCACTGAATAGCAGCCCCCACATAATGACTTTATTTGCTTAATCCCCAAATTAAACGCCGTTTCGAGCGAGGGCCCTGTGTTATTACTCTCATCATGTCGAGAACATTTTCCTGCCGAGACCAATTTGAATAAAACAAGGGGCCTTCCTTGAACTCAATCAAGGAGCCATAATGTGGTGGGTAATAGAGGTTGCTGATAGATTTGCAGGCAAAAGTGTTATACCTAATGATGGGATATGGATAATAGTCCTCCTGGAGGTCCTGATGCGACTCCAGTTGGCTGCCAGATGCTGAAAAGCAAGAAGAGCATTGATCAGTGACAGGAAGCTGTAGTGGATTCATCTAGTCAAACTTCAGCTGTTTTTCCACTGTACAGTTAAGCCAGGCATAAATTATATTAATTGATTTAATTACATACTTAAAACATCTTCCCCAATTAATTTAATTAGGTGGCTACATGATGCTACTGGCAGGGGAAGATTAGAAGCAGCTCACTTAATTAACAGAATATGAATGAAAAAAAGAGAAAGCAAACATAAATGAAATTGTGAGCACTAATTAAAAGGCTGTCTGCAAACTTAAATACTTTCTGACAAAG
Source organism: Pachyuromys duprasi (assembly GCA_028658305.1). Taxonomy (NCBI): domain Eukaryota; kingdom Metazoa; phylum Chordata; class Mammalia; order Rodentia; family Muridae; genus Pachyuromys; species Pachyuromys duprasi. The sequence continues at coordinate 52,103,971 of CM053749.1, read as the reverse complement.
TGGTGACAGCAATGTAGACAAGTAAGGATTTTTTTCCTACCAAATTAAAGTGTCAGAAGGTGTGTGTGTGTGTGTGCTTGTGTTTGTGTGTGTAGAAAAGGTAAAGCAGTTAAACCATTGACTTTCCAATATACTTCCATAGTGAAAACAAAGAGCATTTCCTTTAACAGGAAAAGTGTGATAGACCCACATGCACACAGGCGCCTCTGGGCCAAGGCTAAAACGTGCTGCATGAACAGAGTTTGTGCATATGTGTGGAGGAGAGTCATAGATGCAGGGTGCTGGGTGGGAGGGTGGCTGGGAGGAAAAGAAAGACAAAGAGACAAGTTATTACAGCTGTTCAAGCAAGGATAGCTTAGAAAAAGGAGGTCTGCCTTCACAGCTGGCAGCCTGCTGCACCTTGGCGCGGATGCGGAAATTGTCCAGGTGTCTCTGACGAGATTCCCTTAGTATCCTCCTTATTCTTGCCTTGTGGCAATGTAAAAGCCATGCAAGGGAGATCACACCTGAGGCCCACTTCTTCCGGCGATAAGAAATGAAGTATTTTTTGGCCTTATAACACTTCCATATGGCTTGGATCTTGATGGCAGCCGCTACCATTCCATCGGGGCCCTTAAACTTCTGTCCCGGAAGGTTCATCAGCATCTGGATGTGATGTGGGTTCTCCAACACCAACAGAAAATCATTTTTGGTAAGTTTATTCTTCAGCTCAAATTCTGGAAGCAGAGACACCAAATTCTTTCCTTTTACTTTGGCTTCTGGTATTGCATAGTCCTTGAGAAACTTCTCAATTTGCTGCAGGACAGAAACAATACTTCCCCAGGCTAAGCTACAATGTGTCTGGAATGATAGGAAGTCTGGGGCTGTCTTGTCTATGGTGCCATCATAAATAAAAAAGTCATAATCCCATGATGATCTTATAGTCTTAGTTGGGGTAGCAATTTTTATGACCTGGAGAAAGAAAGTTTGCCAGAGGTGAAATATCCTATGATCTCTGTGAAAGTGTGACCAACACATACACACTAACACTTCATCAATTACCACTCAGTGACAGGAAGGAATGGCTGCTAGGATTGATTTTACATGTGTACATCAGGATGTCAAAGCAATGCCATTAAAACTCAGTACTGGGGGATAGCTTAGAGATCATAAGAAGCTATTAAACTATTATAAAAGTATTTCTACATATATAACAAAGATATATATCTTTACATATTATATATAAAATATTTGATGATATATATCATTTGTTTATAATATATAATGATCTATTTCCTTGAGCCATGTTATAAATTTAAATATAGGTAATAAATACATGTATATATCACATGGATCATATATACACATACCATATTATACACATATCCTTATTAAATATAATAATACACATAAGCTACAAAATGACTTCAAACACAGCAGGCACAACTTAGTGAGATCCTGTCTCAAACATATCTTTATCATTATATATAATTGCTATGAATAATAATAATATTCTATCTTTCTATATTCCCACAGTTTTAGAAAACTACATTGCTGATTCTTTGTTTTTAACTTGTCATCAACTCTAAAAATAAGAGAAATTATACTATTTTATGTGTCAATGTCCAGAGGTGGGATGGTAGGTGATATTTTTAAAAGTATTTTTCTATATTAAAAACATCATGAATTATAAGCTAAATCAAATCAGAAGAGATCTGGGTAACAATAGGAAACATAGTATTATTCTCACTTAAAACCAAACCTGGGTCGGGTGGCAGAGGCCTGTCATCCCAACTGCTTGGAGTACTGGGAACTAAGGATCATGTATTTGAGACTTGCCTGGGCTACAGAGGGATTCAGACCCAGCAAGCACAACCTAATGAGAGGTCCTGTCTCAAAATAAAACGTGAAAAACGGCTGAAGATAGATTTCCTGGTAGTGCTTGCCAAAGGCCCGAGGTTCAAGTTTTAGCACTAAACAGGAAATTTTGCCAATAAAAAAAACCAAACCAGAAAATAAAACAAAAATAAATAAAACAAAAACAAAAAAACCCACTGCATTTCAATTACTTGTTGCATGAGAAAAACAGATATTCTGCACCGAGTTTCAAAAGTTCCCGACGGCCTAGAAAAGGAGGGAGGGAGGGGAAAGAAGGCATGAAGGCTTCCAACCCGAATTCTCCTCAGTGAGGAGCAGAGTCTGAACCCACACAAAGAATGATGACTCTTTCTGCTTACTCAGGGACTTAAAGGGTCAGTTGTTTTCAACATATCTGTTGAAGACACCCATGTGTTATATTATTCTCTGCAATTGTAAGACCTTCCCTAAAACTCAAAGGGAAAAAAATGGTGAATTTATCACTAACTATTGTGTCCCAGCGCTGCCAGATTAGCTAGCACACTCTGCCTCAAATAACTGCTAACTGTGCGTAACCGATAAGTACAAGGCAGAAAACCCTTTAAATCTTAGAGTCTAAGAGAAAAAAAAAAGTAAGACCATATATATGTGTATCTTTAGTATAAATATATCTATAAGTATATATATTTGTAAGTATTTATAAGTATATATATTTATACTAAAGACACAGTAACCAAACACAGACAGTGAAATAGAAAACATCAAATTCCTTTCTCAGGTTTTAAGGAGAATAATAGACTTTCATCTCAGATCAGAATGCTGAGTACTAAGTCAAAGCGGGAACACTCCCTCAGCGTTCAGACACCAACGCCAGACAGCAATGAGCCTTGGCATGCTTTTAACTGAATAACTGTTATAAGGCATCCAATCCTAGCCCTGGAAAGTCTTCTTGCCAAGATTATCTCTCTTTCTGGTCTAATCAAAACAAACATCAAAAGAATGTAAATTGTTTTACAGGTGAGCGTAATTTCTTCTTGAATGGGCAAGAGAGACTTTGATAAGGAGGTGGCGCACATTCCCCAAGAGCCCACGGCTACACTTCTACCTTCCTGCAAGGATGGGTTCTGAGGGTGGAAGGTTAGCACTCATAGAAGACTGGCAGGCTCCATCAGGGAGAGACAGACATGTGGAATGGCCACAGATGGCCATGTGTGGAGCTGGCTGGTTTTGCTAGTCACATGTTTGGTGCAGTCACGAAGACTCAGATTTCTGTAAGAAGCAAAGGCTATGGATGGGTGATTTGCCAAAGAACTCTGTCCCCTTAAAGATGTTCAGATATTTTCAAAATACCTTATTCTTACAGAGAACAGTGAGTGAAGAATGACACGGAACAGTCTGAAAGGACTCCCTCATCTGTCTCAAAGAATGCTTCTCCACAGGCTGGGCCTAGGGATATCTATGTGCATCAACAAACGTGGACTAGACCTTCTGACAGAATCACCTTGGATGAACTGGAGTTGTAGATTTTTAACAGGGGTTGTTTTAGGATAAAAGGATTACACCTTTTTAACCTTCTTGGATGAGATACCTGCTGTATAAGGAAACATGCTCCTGGACATCAAATAGACCACTCAGGTACCAGGCAGCTGTGGGTTTGCAGTCAGCTAAAGCAGAGCTGTAGTACATCTGTCACAGAGAATGCCACACACGGGAGCACTTCAGACTTAGAGCAAGAAAAGACAAGCCTCTCAAGAGAAAGGCTTCCCAAATTAAAGCAGTGTATCAGCATTGTGAGATGCATCAAGCAGGTGACGACACGGAGGCTTCGCAGCCTGCTAGGAAGGAGAACTCTGATTAAAGGTCACGCCGTGCTTCAGGTGCTGCCTCCTTCTGCTGTTCTTCCCTCCTTTCCACAAACCTGTCTAGTCTCATTTGTTGGTGTCCCCACCCCCTTCCATTTCTTCTTCCTCTTTTGTTTACAAGGAGCTGCTCTCTCCGGGTGGTGTCACTAAGCAGCAGAGTTTTCCTCCTGGAGTGCTGTATTGAGACATCTGTATCCCTTCCCCTTCTTCTTTCTTGGTACCATAGCTATACCTGTCCCTTTGTGAAATGTCTACCCTCTAGCTAACCACCACCATGCCCCTGCCCAGCTCGGACCTGGAGCTGCGGCCTAATTGTTAGCATCCTGCTCTAACTGACTGAGTCAACTAGCTGGGAAATGCTCTTTTTCATTTGCAAAGTGTAATCACTAATTAGGTAACTTTCAGAGTTTCTGGAGCAGTTATTTGGGGGAAATTCTAAACCTAAAGCAAAGGAGAGGGAAGCAAGGTGAGGACAATGTGTATAAGATCCAGCGTATCCCAAAAGCAGAAAGAAACATATGGTATATACTCACTTATATAAATCTATAGGATAGGAAGTTCAAGCTGAAATCTACGCACCTAGAGAGGATATACAAGAAGGAGGACCCAGGTTGGTATGATCAATGCTTGTTTGAAT